>CAEGAE010097661.1:0-136153 GCA_903067095.1 Girardinus metallicus
TGCCCCGCCTCTTCCGTGACATCACTCTCGCATACAAAAGGTGAGTCTATATTTTATTAGTTTATATGTGCAATCTTGGTCTTTTACATATGCGTGTGAGAGAAAAATTGTATGCAGGTGTTATATTTTATTAGTGTGTATGCGCAATTTTAGTATTTTGTGTGTGTGTATGAGTTTTTAGTAGTGTGTGAGAGACAAAACGTAGTTTTTGTCCTAAATGGCCCCTCATACTCATCTACCAGCCATGTACTGCCACGATGATTTCCGCCACCTGTTTGTTGAGACCGGAATGATATGAAATGTATTGTGCGGTTTGTCGGTAAAGCTACACTTACGCTATAAGCACTAACGACTCAACCGCCCGCCGTGTTCAGTCTATCCGCTCACCTGTATAAATACTCCTGCAGCCTCTTCCTGCTGTTCGCTTTCAACCAGCAGCTCCCGAAGGATTAAGGCTGCTGAACTCCAGGCATCGTGCCGGTCATTTTAAGGATGTTTATTGGTCCCCCAAAAACGATGAAAACCAGGGCATTATCATCACTCAATAAAATCCCATGGGACGAATTTGAAAATTGGACATTATGCCGCTGACACTTAGCTTTCGTCAACAACTCGGAGGCGGAAGTGACGGTGCGCTAAATGATAATACATAAATTAACGAAGCTTCGAAGCAGGTACATTTTCCTCGAGGAATTTTAGTAATGAGGTCCTCGAATCATTCGAGGAATCGTTTCAGCCCTTAAGTTTGGCAAAATGTGGAAATATTCAACTAGAATGATTAATTTTAAAACCCATTGTAAGACACTTGCTATTCATATTATTAGCTAAACTTTGTCATTTTTTTAACAGGGAGAATTAACCTCATCAACAAAATCCACATATATAACTTTCAGGTGTCATGTACTGCATGTTATGAATATTGTTCTGTTCTTCGTGTGAAGGATGTGTCCCATCCTCGTGTTTTTGCTCCACTCAGAGCGCTGTGTTTTCCCACAGGAGATTCTGACGCCAGCATCTCTTCTCCAGTAGCTATAGTTGTCTCCTCTCCCTCGCCAGAAAAGCCACCAAGGAGTGGACAAGGTTTTGTTTGTTAATTTGTTTACCTTTGCGCAGCATGGACTATCACTGCCACCACAAATGGCTTGTTTACCGTCTGTCCTTTCCACCGTCACATGTTGTCCCATCTACTCCTTGCCTGGCACTAACTGGCACTTTTCACTAACAGTTTTTTGTTTCTGAGGCATTCATCCAGAAAGTTCATTAGGTTTGGTTTTTAGCTTCACGTGTGGCTTTCTCACTCTCACTGTTGAGCAGGTTTGGTCAAAATATTGGATTTACTCCTGTTTCTGCTATTTCCAAGAAAATTAACAGCAGGTAGATATATGGAAAAGCAATATTGCTCCACCATATATTGCACATTTATTATCGCAAAGTCATTTTATGCTGTAAGCTTTGCAAAAAAAATGCTTGGACTGCTTTAAATACTAACTTAATTGCACAACTACCATCAAATCAGGGTGTTTATGCTAATTATGTATATCGGAGAAAACCAGAAAGAGTTCAATATTTCAGTAAGTGAAACTTGTACAATATATGGGTCTGTCAGACATGGATTGAATTATTTCAAGCCTTTATTGCTTATAATTTCGATGATTATGCCTTACTGATCACATCCAATGTCTCAGAAAACTACAATATTGTAAAAAAGATGAATATTGGAATCGCATTGTGTCAGCCAATGGTTTGTCCAGCATGTATCCACACATGTCCATAGAAAGTTAAGTGGAAGGAAAATTAAATTGACAGCAGGAATAAGCGCAGCGTTGAGAAGTTTGTCAGAAAAACAGTGCAGATGACCTGAAGGCTGCTTTCAAATAAGCCTGGCTTCCAGAAACCTTAGCAGAACCTCAGAAGGCCCAACAAAGCATTGAGGCCTTAGAAATTAATATACGTTTCTGAAGCATCACATTTGTTCTTTATTATGTAATATTCACAGACTGAATTCGGGGTTTTTCATTATCTGTAAGCTGTGATCATCAAAATTACAAGATGAAAAATCTGAGTTTAACTTTCTGAAATGGGTGACAAAAAATATTGACTTAATGATATTCAGTATTTTAGACATGCCTCTGTATATTAATGCTTTTTGTTACACCCACCAGAAAATGCTTCAAAAAGGCTTCAAGATGTTCTGATCAACCCATTAAGTAACTACTTTTAAGTTGTTTTTGCTAACACAGCAGGTGTAGCCAGTTCATGTTGCTTAAAAGAAAATAATTGTCCAATTTGTTTCAAGCAGCTGGATAAAATATTCGTCTTTGGTCTACATTTCCAGCTAACCCAAATCAGAAGGATTAAGAGTTTAGTTGGATATCTGTTTATTTATCAGGTATCTGGTAGAACAACATTCACCAACATCATCCCATGTTTTCTGATCCTCTGTCGCCTCAAACAGCAAACATAATCTGTGTTATTTAATAGCTTCAATAAAATAAGTGGGGATTACAACCAGAATGAGTGTAAATAGATTCTGTTTGAAAAGAAAAGATGATAATCTGTTGCATACTCTTTACTTAATAAAAAATATCAAACTATCAAAAGAAAAAACACATTTAAAATGATATATTGTATTTTTTAATATACTGTCCAGCAACTGCAAAATGTGTGGCTCAATTTGACCACACATTTTGCAGTTGCTGGACAGTATATTAAAAAATACAATAATGAATAGACTTCTTCCAACTATGTTATGCATTTCTTCAGAAACCCAACCCGAAACAGGCTGATTATTTTCCTTGTCCAGTACAATGGATCCAAATGGGACTATTGATTCCAGTGACTGCTTCAGGTAGTTTTGCCCGGCCCTACAGCTGTGCACATCCAGGTGACACAGGCTACTTGGCATTGAAACCTTTCAAATGAAAATCAACAAAGTACCACTATTGTCTGTTGTTAATGCTGTCGGTTCATGGATGGCTAAACCCAACAAATGTTGTTTGCTGACTACAAACCGGCTTGTTCATGTTCTGGATTTATATTTCACTAACTGAATGTTGCATAAATAGCTCATATAGCGGGAAGTAAACCTGATTATTTTCTTTTAAAGGCGTTAGATAGTAGTAGAGCCTCGTAGTCCCTTGTCTGCACCTGAAGTCCCTTCCCTATTGGCTGTCCTCCTGTAAAACCCTCCTCCCTTGTCTGTTCTTCCTCCCTGCTTTTAGCTGACAAGCGCTCCACATCCACAACTAACCTGAAACAGCCGCCCGAGGCTGGCATCAGCAAACGTTTATCCTCCTCCTCTGCCGCCCTCGGTAAATCACCTGACAAAAGTAAGTCCTTCCTCTCCCTCCTCCTCCTCAGATTGCTTTCCGACGCTCTGACCCATACAGTGAAATCCTCTTAATGTTTTTTGGAATAAATATGCACAGACTGTGTGAATAACAAGGTTTCTTCAAGCCTCTCCCTGTGTCTGTACTAATTGTCTAATAAACTCTGAGTGTTTAGAATCTGGTACGATTATTTCACATCGGCTCTTTGTCACGTGGATCCATAAAACTACTGCCTGTGCTTACTAATGGTGTCTTTTTATGTACTGAATTGAATTTCCTGGTAAATTCAGAGCTTTAGTCACCAAATGGTAAAGTTGGGGTCTTTTTACTCCTTTTCTTCTTGGTTGAAATTAGTCATTTTAATTGCCATTATTTTCCATGTGGAAACATGTTTTAATTTCAAAACTGCCTGTTAGAACAACAGTGTTTATTTCTATTATTTTGAATGATTATGACTTGCATCTCCTAAAAAAATTCCAAATTGTATTGATCAGAAAGTTATACTCTTCAAAGTTCAATTGAAAATAATAATTGCAATCCATAAAATGCTGTCTGTGTACTGTACAGTATAATATCTATCTCATACTTAGTTAGGAATTTTTATAGTCACAGTGTGAATTAGATATGGCATTTTAAGGTGCACCTTCTTTTGTTACACATTTTCCTTCCACTCAACTTTCCACTAATATTCTTGGATACAAGATTTTGTTTTTTAGCAGATGCCTTTTGTTGCTTACCCTGCAGGTGAAGGTTTTCAGTAACTATTTGAAGGACATCTGTCAAGTCAGCAATTACAAATCTGTTTTTATGATCCTTTCTCCACAATCTCCATTTATAAGATGTAACCTATAATCATTAAAGACAACAGAAACAAATGCTTGAAATTCATCTATATTCTGTTAATAAATGACTTCAGTTTTTCAGAAAACGAAACTATGTACATTTTAAACTATGTCAGGTGATTAGACATTTTTTTCCTCTTTCTCAATAGATTTGTTTTCACCTCTATGCATTTTTTATTATTTGTACTTTGCCTTAAGCATAAAGCAGTAAAGTAAAGAAAGTCTAAGAGACTTTTCTAATAATTACTAGACTTTTTTTTCATCTAATTTTATCTGTGGGTGTTTGATTATTGTCTCTCAGGTGTTAGGCCGAGGAGTTCGTCTTGTAACCGGTTGCCAAGCAATGGCACAGCTGCTCAGGCCTGTAAGGGAGATGGCAAACAGCTTCAGGTGGAACAGACAGGTGCAGACGATCCCCTCTTCTATCTATGCTTTTAGAACCAAAACCGGGTCACATCGCATCACTCTTCAGAGCGGTGACACATTTTCAGCTGTGAAGCTGCTTAAAACTCTAAACTCAGTGAGCTTTCTAAGTCTTGCTTGTATGAAAACCTTCCAGCTGTTGGGCTTATTTCTTCTAAAGTGTGTTTTTTAACACTCAAACAGTGGTAAAGATTGTCTGTGTGTTTATCCATTGTCTCTTAAACTAGTGCGTCAGCTGCTGCCAGCGCTGACCCTGGTGACTTGCATAAGGCCAAACGAAGCGCACATGACTCGCAAACTCTTTCCTGGGCTTTTTTACTTGTTGACTCCCTCCGCAGTGTGTGTTTGGCTATAACTCCACTCTCATGTCTGTAGGATGCTCTGTGAAGAAGAGAAGTTCCTCCCTCACACGAATAAGTGTGAGCAGAGCACAGACCCCTGCCAAGCCTGAAAAGGGGACAACGGACGATCAAGGTGGCTAGCATGGAAAAGCAGCATGCATTGCTCGGGTCGCCTCCTTTTTTAACAACAAGCATTCAGCTTCCTTTTCCTAAACTAAGCACTTCTGAGAGAAATGTTTACATCAGTTGAGTGTTGTGGAGGTCGTGGTTGGTTTTTGCTTGTCTTCTTGTCTTTAACCACATCTTTTGCACTGAATGGTCAATTTAGCAGATGCTATTCCTCACTATACTGTTGATGTTTGTAATAAAATGCTTAGGGCTGGACGATATGGCTAAAAAATGTATCACAATATAAGCATTTCATATCACTTGTTGATCATTGTATCGCATCGCTAATTGTTGATTTGTTCTTTTAGTTTTAAATATCTGAAATACTTACAAACTGGTGGTGTGACCTTTCCTGTTTTATCCGCAGTTTTCAGTCCATGCTGTTTGTTTTATTTTTTATTTTAGGCACAATGGCAAAACGTTAAACTGCTGCTGTGCAAGTTACTCAGAAGGTTGTTGCTAGGTAACCAAAGAATGATTGAGTGAGTTGCTAGGCAACCACAGAGTGAGAGAGTTGGCTGATTCCACAAACTTTTCTTAGTTGGCTTTGAACAGATAAAGCCTTTCCTCTGCCTACATCTCCCAGAATGCTGTGCTCTTCTGGATCAAAGTTCAGTGAATATTCTACATATTGGCTATTGAATATTCCATAATGTCTATTGCGATTATACATTATCGATTTATTGTCCAGCCCTAAGAATATCTAACATTTCTGCTTCCCTAACCCTACTCAGTGTTTGTCACTCAGTTAATCTTTTTAACCTTTGTCGTTACTAAGCGTCCGTACAGGAACCGTTCTGTTGCGTGTTGTCTGCTCTAACACGGTTTTTTGTCCTGTTGTATCAAAGTGATGGTTGTCTTCTCCCTTCAAGACGGCGTCAGTGCTGGATTTAACATGCCGTTGCCTCAGTGCGGTGTCTCTCAGTGCCATCCTTCCACAGAAGCACGAGAGCGCAGAAGTAACAACAGCAGCTTGTTGCAGGCTCCGTGTTGCTGTTAACCCCAAATGCTTTTTTTGTTTGTGCTTCAGCCACATTGTCCTGTTTGTGCCAGTGAAACTCGAATGATGTTATTGTCTTGTACAAATGTGTTTTCTGTGTGGTTAACTTAGCTATTGATGAAGCAGAGCGTTACATCTACAGCCATAAACAGACTTTCTTATTTTCTTTGGCATGACCTTACCCGTGTCTAGGAACAAACTAAAAACTGAGATTTGAACCTGAATTACCCACCATTATTTATTGATCTGTCATCAGCAGATGTCCTGTCAGAAAGGGTTTCCTGTTAAGAAGCTAGTTTTTAAAAAGCTTTCCTACCACTTGGCCTTTTGTTACCTTGCAACAGGCAAACCTCAGTGCAATTTACTGGGATTTTATGTTTCATTTAGCCCCCTACTTTGCACCATTTTCTTCATTTGGGTGTTTAATATTTGCCACATCTTCATTATCTGCAGTGGAGATGTGCAGCAGAAGTTAAATAACCCTTGCATGGTCACATTCATTCACTCTATCACTTTGTCTCTGGTCTGTTTCTTTTCTCACACAACCGTATTCTTCCTCGTTCTTTAGGATCAAATAATGGCTATTTTTTTTCATCAGCATTCCTCCTTCAAGGAACCGTTGATTCGGCCTCACTGTAATTGACCTTCTGTCTTTACTCATGTTCAGTTTCAGATCATTTTTCTCTGTGCTCCTTCATGGTTTGGACAGTGACACCTGATTGACAGTCCATGTATGATTACAGAGACATAACCTTTGGTTCAGTATGATTCTCTCCTGTTAAATCACCTGGTGACTTTTCTTTTTGCCTTCATCCTCCCCAACTCTCATCCACCCATTCCTTCCTCTGCTGTTTTTCGGTGATTTTTTGGCCGTGTAGCCCGCAAGCCACCGGCCAGTACTGTGGATGAAGGGGTCCTTAGTCGCCTGCTCACTCCCACCCAGGCCTCACTAGCTAGGAGCAAGAGCGCCGCCGTCCTGTCTGCTGAAGGATCAGATGCTACAGGTAACCTCCGCTTAGGAGACCCTGACTCAGAAGAAGGATGGCTAGATCAGCACCCCTCTCCTGCCTAATAGAGAAACTTAGTGCTTTAAAAGTAGTGTCTCTTAGTAGTACTTCTATTGGATCCTAATGAACTCTTAAATGCTTTTAATAGCCTTTGGCTATTAAAAGCAAAGGGTTTTAATAGCCAAAGGGTATTTAAACCCTTTAATACTTTGGCTTTGACAATGGTGGTAGAATTAGAGGAAAAAAAAAAAAAAACATCGATAAAGCCTCTTTTAGAAATTTTCAGTGTGTGCACACTAATTATTTTCAGTACATTACACTCATGTGAGCGAAAGTATTAAGTAAATATTGACATGAACAGTGTTCCAGCTCACATGTCTGTTTGGTTCTGACACAATTGGCTGTTTGTTGAGCAGCAGCCTTGGCCACAAACATTTCTTTCCATCTGACGAGCCTCATGCTCCATGAGATTTACCCTAAGCTGATTACCTATTGGTTCTTGTTACGTCTGAAAAGGTCTGCCGTGTTTTTATGCACGTGTTCCGGTAGTGAGGTGACATTTCAGGTGAATTCATTGATACCTGGACAAATTATGCTGTTCTAGAGTTATGTCCAGTGTATTGTGTCACTGTGGCCGATGGGAGTACAATACGGATATCTCTCTGTGTGCTTTATAAATGATGAAACAAGCACTCACTTTAGAGCTGCCTGGACCTTCTAGTGTGTTGTGGTGCTTATTGACTGGCCATTACGAGCCCATTAACAGCTATAGATCCTCTGGAGCCCAGTAGAGCCGAGATCTCGTGACAGGGTGTGTTACACAGTCACCACTGCTGCTCAGTGCGCCGTCACACTGAATTACTGGGCACGTTTGGAGCGGTATTGTGACAGGAAGAGTTCTCCAGGTCTCGGGATTATGACGGCTAATCCCCCAATCTGACACAGCAAGCTGGTGGAGAAAGCTATTTTCTCCCCCCAGCTGTAAACATGATTACTATAGTTCCTGACAGCCACTCCCATTTACAAGCAGGCCTGAACTAATTATTAGTTTAGAGTTTTTTAAAAGTTTGTTTCAGTACCACAACAGTTTTCCATAATAACCTTCCTACAGTTTAAAGGGCCCCTATTATGTAAAATTCACATTTAGTATGTTTTTATACTTTCACTTGGGTCTCAACTGCTACTAAAAGCAGCACAAGCGTTAAAAAAAAACAAACTCCCATCCATGTCTTTTTGACAGAAAGTTAATGTGTTTTGGTGTCTGAAAAATGAGCCGTTTCAAAAACCTTCCAAATGTAACATCACAAATCAGCAGACGCTGCCCGTTATCTAGCAACCCAAGCTGAGCTCCAGCACGTTTGGTCAGCTGGTTTTACAGCTGTATGCGCAAGTACAATTATTAGCAACGCGTCTGTAAAACGGCTAACAGCGGGATTGCTACCCCAACAAAGAGCCCGACTATTTAAATACTTAATATAATTAACATTAGTGGACATTTATTCTGTATTTTATGAATGTATTTCTTAAAATCCAATTACATTAAATAGATATAGATGACAAAGCTTTAAAGTCTAGGTGTTATTTGAGGAGCACTAGGAATAATTGAAAACCTTTGGAGTGAGATGCACCAGTCAGTTGTCAGACATCTCACTTGGCAAATTTTTCCCTGAATGACTTAAATTAGATTTTTCAAACATTGAAAAACCCCTTCCTCCCCCCCCAATTCATTAAATGCATCAAAGCTAAGACCTCCCACAGTCTTCTGTACATAAACAGATCAACCAACAGCATGTACTGAATTTGCTCACATGTATGTATAATTATTTAATTTTCTGTAGGCCTCAAAGCAAGCCTTTTCTGTTATAAGAAAATGTGCTTAAAATAGTAATAAAAAAGTTGGTTAACGCCCAGAAAAAGCCTCATTGTTGCATCCATACTTATAATAATGTTTTCTTTTAAAATATCTATGTAAATGCTATGATTTAGTTAAACAGTGGCATTAACATTCAATGTTATCAGCATGTGAAAATCATGTGCGGGCTCATGCCTTTTCCCAAGTTTGTGGCTTAACTTGGGAAAATGGTCAAAATCCCAGTGTTAGATGTATTTCTAATTCCCACAAATCAGTCATTCTTGCCTTTAACGGTGAACTGTTGTGACTACGAGAAAAAGTTAAAACTTAGACGCGTTTTTTTAGAACGGTGTGCGTTTTCAGTGTTGTCTGTTGTTCCATATTGTTAGGTTTTGTGTTCTTTGTGTTATGACGTGCTTCGTGTTTAGATATTTACGTTGTGTGCCAAAGCTGTGGTGGATGCAGTGTGTGTTTGGGACTTTTCTCAGATTGTTCCTCCTCGCTCATCGTATCTCCCAAATGTAGAAATCAACCTAGAGCCTGCTTAAGTGCTACATCTAACAAATTGCTCTTTGTGTGCTTTTGTTCCCTCACAAACCACTCTTCCCACATTTCTCTCCAACCATCATCTGCCTCTCCCCAAATCTCCCTCTCTTCTCCCATCAACTCTCTTCACTCTTTGCCCCCCTTTTTTTTTTTTTTTTTTTGCTGCTTTGCTGCCCAACTCGGTCGCTTCTCACTCATCCCATTGGTTGTGCTCCCCTGGCCCTGCGATGACTGTGTCCTTTACCAGAGTGTCACCTGTGTCCTCGTTCAGCCTCCCCCAGCCCCATGAACCCGGCGCGCGGCCCCTTGCGCAGCCGCAGCATCGACCGACAGAAGAGCGGCATGACTACGTCAAAATCAGCCAGCGAAGCCCTCGATACATCCTTGGTGAGATATCTCTTCATTCTGCATAAAAAAAATGCAGCTTATTACATCTTATTTGTTGAATTAAGCTGTGTCAGTAGGTTAGTTAGGATTACTTGGTTGTCGGGTCTAATCTGAACTGTATTCAAATTACTGAGGGACTCATTGAGGGAGAAGTCTGAATAACCATCAGAATGCATCTAGAGGCTGAATGCTATTGGGAATGTTAGCAAAACGTTAATATCAGCTGGGCCTGGCACAATAAATTGATTGCATGTTAGATTAGAAGGAGCTCAATCATTTTTATTTGCATGATTTATCATTTTTCTCTTTCTATTAAAACTATGACAAAAGTCTTCAGTTTGGTGCTTTTGTCTCAACGTGCCTTTTCTTTTAAGGACAGTTTTGTTTACAGAGACTTCATAATTAATTTTTTTTGTTCTGTTTATTTATTTTGGATATTTAAAATGTCTTCCAGTTCCTGTATCACATGTTCATTAGAAGTTAAAGTTTATTAATCTTTAAGAATGCGTTACCATTTTGAAGAATTACTTCAAAATGATTGTAAACAATATTATCGTTTATCACAATGACTTCCGGGTACAATTTATTGTGACAGGCTTTTACATCTTCTGGTGGAGGTAACAATTTAAACGATTTTTACTAGTTAACCAATTTGATAGTTTTCTAGTTGTAACCTTAGTAACCAAGGTGAAAATTTGATGCTTTTAGTTTTTCTCCCAAGCATTTTAAAGTAACGATACAAAATTCATGCTTCAACAATAAAACTGCTTGAAACTAGTTGAAAAAATGGCCTGACATGGTCTGATTTATTTACATTTGCCTGTCAAAGTATTATGCTAACCATAGGAAAATGCTGCTCCTCCTGTGCTTTGAACACGCCTGGTCACCTGTTTGCTGCATTTGTTTATCCTCCAGAGGAATAGTTTCCTACTCCTGCACACAAAGTCTACCTCTATGTTCTGACTTGGTGGCCTTGGTGCCTGGCTCTGCAGCGTAATCTGCCCGTTCTCGTCCTCCTCTGTGGTCGTGAAGGACTTCATTGTTGATGTATGAGACAAAAAGGATCCACAGTGGCCTGATTATGCCCGGGTCAAGCCATGCAAAGCAGACCGACCCCACCCTGGTCACCGAGACTAATTTAGGAAGCAGTTGACTTTTTTTTTTTTTTTTTTTTTACTTCCTTCATTGTTTTCTGTCCTCCTGTTCCACTCAATAAGATATGATCTAAATTAAAGTATGACAGCACTGCACCTCTTCTTTGTGTGATTTGAAAGAATAGTCAGGAAAAATTGCAGCCTACAATTTGGCCTGACACAATAAACAATAAGTCAATTAATCAATTAAAAACAAACTCAGTAATTTCCATCTGCTTGATTTTGTTTTCTTTTTTTTTCTTTCTCTCTTTGTACCAAAAACTGGATGACAAAAGTCTTTCATTTTATTTGTTGTTTCTGATGTTTTCCTAATTAATTTTTGATATTTAAAACGTCTTCCAGTTCCAATGTTAAATGTTGATTGCAATTTAAATTGTATTGATCTTTTCATTATTATGCCATTAACACTATATTACCGAAAACAACAATATTATCGTTTATTGCAATAACTTCTGGAATAATTTATTGTCCAGCAAAATTTGCTATTGTTACTGGCCTACCTGCAATTTACTTAAACTGTTTGATATTTATCAAGTTAATATGACAAACTAAATTACTTTAAAGATTTAAAAATATACTTAGCTAAACAACATTTTTCTTAATTAATATTCAGTTAATCATTATGAGTTTATTTGTATAATCAATTGATTTAGTAGATGATTAATCGTTAACTGTAGTACATAAACTCAAAAATGAGGAAATTTTGCAGAAAAATATACACACTTTGCATTTAAGATTTTAAAAAAAGAAAAAACGACTGCAAAAATCTTTTAATATTTCAAATGACGGCTTTTTTATTTTTATATCAAAGTCAAGTATTTGATGTTAGTATTTTTTGCTACATATGATCATTAAAGGAATGCCATGTTATTGCATTGTAAAAAGGGAATTGAATTGTTTTATTTTTGTGTTGTATCTCTAATAATATTGTGTAAAAAAAAAGGCTTAAATGTACCGTTTTTTTATCCCATGAATTATCAGAACAATTGACTTTAAAATGGACTTGTTGCATGTGCACCTAAATACTGAAAACACTAATCCAGTGGCGAGGGCTTTAGGAGAAAATGTGCTTTGTTTCAAATCTAAGGGCTCAAAAGGAACTGATTCGCTGGGTTGGAAACCACACAGGCTTCTAGGATGTCATTTCATTAACTTTTAATGTCCAAGTGCTTTACTTAGAGCTGTAAACATGATAACAGGCTGGCAGCAAGGTCATCCATGTGACTCCAGAGGAGACAAAGACACTGTGCACTTCAAGCCATTGGCTCCAAGTGATTAACTGCATCCATGTTCTTATGAGAACCTGCTTTATTTCTTCACATGAAACCAAACTACTGCAGTTTCCAGAATTCACACAGACATTTTGAAGTTTCAAATAAGACAAGGCATTCGTTGTTTAATTGTTTTAAAAATGAAGGTTTCTTCAGATATTTTCTTTTAACTCATTCAAATTTGTCCTTTTTTTTTTCCCCTACAGAAAGACAAACCATTAGCATCACCCAGGGACCAACGTCCCGCCTCACCGTCCACCTCCATGGGACGCCATCGCTCACCGTCTCCAGCGCCTAACCCAACTCCAAAGAGAACCCCGTCCCCGTCAGCATCCAAGTAAGACTTTACACACGCCCACTCACTTCTGTTGACTTGATTTTAAATAAAAATTTGACCTTTTTCTCTTACAGGCAAAGTCCCAAGACGCGCCCACCGTCACCGTCTGCGATGAAGCAGCGCCCCCCGTCTCCTCAGCCCCCGTCAGCCAAACCCCCACCCATCCAGAAGCCGTCTCTCACTCCAACTGGGCCGCCAACGCTGCGAAAGAGGGACTCCAAGTCCAAGGACCTGGGTCCTGTTCAGCCTGTGGCTCCTCAGGCCGCGGAGGCCAGCAAGACCAAAGACAAAGACGGTGAGCTGAAAAACATTCAGTTTACTTACAGATTAGGATTAGGACTGCAACTAAAGATTATTTTAGTATTCCATTATTCTGTCAGATAAAAAAAAAATTACCATATTCTAAGATTTTTTTATTTAACCGCTTAAGCTAAACTGCATTCTAGGCAATAAAATGTTTTAAAAAATAATGTAATATTGTATTAGAAAACATTAAAAGATGCAAATAAAAAATGACATTATTTTTTAAAACATTTTATTGCCTAGAATGCAGTAACATAGCATTCCTTTAGTCCGTTCTTTATTATTTGTAGCAAAGGATCCACCTGCAGCTAAAAACATTCAGTTCTGGTCAAAATGAACAGACCACTGCACTGATCCCCACTGAAAACCTCCTGGTTTTCCCACCAAATATTGATTCCCGAACTCTTCCTGAGCTGAAGTATTGTTATTTCTACATAAGTATCAACTTGTTTTATTTACATTATTTGAGGTCTGAAAGCACTGCGTCTTTTTTATTTTGACCATTTCTCATTTTCTGCAAATAAATGCTAAATTTTTTGCTTTGAATCTCTGAGACATGCTGTCAGTATTTCATAGAATAAAAGAACAATGTTCTTTTTGCTCAAACATGTACCTATAAAGAGTAAAGTCAGAAAAACTGATCATTTTAAGTGGTCTTTTTTCCAGAGCTGTACTTCTAACATCAACAAGGTCTTTCTGTTTCACTTATCAATACAGCGGAGGGCTGATGTGGAGATTATTTATTGGTTTAACTGATTAATAATTGGATAGCAAAAGGTGTTTAACAGGAGATTTAATTTAGCAAAACTTTACCCAGGTGAAACAAAAGCTTTGAGGAGTTCTGGTTGGAACACATTTACAGATAAAGAAGGTTTTTTTTTGTCTTACATGGAAAATGTGATTTAATTGCTGCTCTAAATATGTTGTTGTTTCAGCGAGTGGCATATTTTAGTCAGTCAATTATTAATCAATTAGTTGATTATTCCAATAATCAATTCATCAGGATTAGTCATTTCAGAAGTTCACAATAAATGTAATCTCAGGGGTCCAGTTCATACCTGGTATATAATCCGATATATTCAACTCCAACCAGTTCAAATTATTTTAGTACAATCCCACCATAAAGTCCAATCAAGATTCAGTCATAACTCAAATTTTAAAGGGAGTTAATAAAAACTTTTTCAAGTAAGTCCAGCAGATCGCTATGACTGTTAATTATAATAATATTGATTCCAAAATAGTGTAAATTTATTAAATAATGCAACGTAACTTCATTAGTCAGCTGGCAGGTTCTGAATTTGCACTGAAGCAGCTAGGATGTTTGCTCTGGTGCATCCAGAAATGCTGACAATGTTGTCTTCCCATCTTAAGAGGGTAAATTTCACAGCAGCTCTTAGTTATGTTGTGTTATGTTTACTTTCAGACTTTCGTTCTCTAGTTTGGTGCTGTGACAGGGTTGTTTTAATCGTTTTCTTCCGAATGACCAAATTTCCTTTAATCTTTGCAAGTAAAATATCTTGCCAATCCTCTACTGAGTTCAGTTTACACCAAACTAAGGGTCTGTGAGCAGAACAAAATGAACGGTTCTTCTCTGCATTTATTAAATTGAGCAGAGTTTTAACAGGGTGTGAAATCTTTATAAATTTCTAAACAATCCTAAAAATCTCGTGTTTGTTGCACATCGACGTGGCAGCAGCTTTCCCCGGCATCAGATCCCTTTGGAGCAGGAGGCTCATTATGTTCCAGCTGGAGTTGCATCCTGTTTCTGTTCTGCTTGTTGTTGCTTCTGCCCCCGTCTGGACACAATGGTGTACTGCAGGATGAATTGGCAGATTAAAATAATTTGGTGCTAGTATTTGGACACAAAGTTTTTTATGTGTAAAAATAATATTTTTGTATGCGGCAGTTTATAAAAGGAAAAATCGCTTTATATATGTGTGAATATTGCCACTTCAAATCAATCGTCATCCATATACACTCTACTATAATTGCTAAGAAATTCTCTTCCTTGCAAAAGTATTCATACCCTCTGACAGTTCGACATCAAAACTTGCAGTTGAGATTTTAGCTCAGATCAGCAGAAAGTTTTGAATATTTAAGTGGAAAGGAAAATTATCAATGCATTTTCTACAAAGTAAAATTCAGAGCAGTACATTTGTTTTCCTGTCTAGAAATCCTCCATCCAGTCTCAGTCAGATTGGATGGAGCGCATCCGTGAACATAAATTTGAAAGTCCTAGTCTTTGACTAGGCCATTCTAAGATGAATGTGTGTTCATCTAAACCATAGTAGGCAAGTCTGCTGCACCTTGTGGCATTTATTTCAAGGGTTGTCCTGCATTTAGTTTCATCTCCGGAGCAGCAGAGCTGATGAAAACAATCCCCACAGCATAATGCTGCCAACATTGCATTTTAACATTCAGTTAAAAAGGTCGATTTCTGACTTCTGATCAGCAACATGCTTTGTTTTTGTTTTTTTTTTTTGATTGACTGAGTTTCCTCCATGATGAACTCTTTCGTAAAGTTGGACATTTCTGCACCAAGTAGTCAGATTTGTGAATTATAATCCGTCTAAATGACCTTTGGATTTGTCTATCATTTAAAAAAAAAAAGGTCCAATACTGTATCAGGCCGTGTTTAGCCATTAGTGAGGCTCTTCTCTGTGTCGGGTAAAAAACTGATGTCTTTCTTTTGGAAAAACAGCTGTCATAATGACAAGTGATTATAAACTTACCGACATTTCTTCTTGTCAGACTCAAAGACGACCGGCACAAACTCGGCTGCTGAGGCGGCTAAGATCCTGGCGGAAAATCGAAGGCTGATGAGGGAGCAGAAGGAGCGAGAGGAGCAGCTGAGGATACAGAAGGAGGAAGAGGAGAGGTGAGGCGCAGAAGTTATGCATCACTACTTGGTGTAATCTGTAATCTGTTTTGATGTTCTCAACTAAAAACTTCTGTTCGCTTCTCTAGGCAGAGAAAAGAGGAAGAGGAGCGTTTAGCCGAAGAGGCTCGACTGAAACGGCTGGAGGAGGAGAAGAGGTTGGCCGAAGAGAGGAAAGTAAAAGAAGAAGAAGAAGCCCGTCTAGCAGAGGAAGAAAGAAAAAGACTGGAAGAAGAAGAAGTGCTGAGGCAGGCCGAGCTCCAGAAAGAGCGAGAGGAGGCCGAGGCCAAAGCCCTGGAGGAGGCCGAGCGAGTCCGCCAGGAACGAGACCGCATCATGCAGCAGAACCAGCAGGAGCGAATGGAGAGGAAGAAGGTAGGACGGAGGAGGAATGGAAGCAGATCACTTTGTTCTTTAACCCGAGTCTGTTCAGTCCGGAAAATTACAGAATTTGAAAGAGTGGAAAATGATTGTCTTTCTGGACTTTCTTACGTTTACTCCTTCTAGTTTTTATTTATTTTGTATGTTTGTCCTAATCTTTATTTTTTTGTCCTACTTTTTTGTTCGTTTGTACTAGTCTTTCTTTCTTTCTCATTCCTTTTTTCTATCTCACCCTCTTTCTTTGTTTGTCTTTCTTGATTTGTTTCTCTTTCTTTGTTCATCCTAGTTTTTTGTTTGTACCAGTCTGTTTCTTTTCTTTCCGTCTTTTTTTCCTTCTATCCTTTTCTTGCTTTGTTTTCTATATTTCCTTTTTTCCTTGCTTGCTTTTTTCTTCTTCCTTTGCCTTTCTATCCTTAAATCTTCCTTTTTTGTTTCATCTGTTCATTCTTTCTTTCTGTCCTTACATTCGTCTATGCGTTTGCCTTTTATTTCTTTTAATCCTTGTTTTTCGTCTTGGTCTTGTCTTTCCTCGTCCTTCATCTCTTTCTGTTTTTTTCTTTTTTTCTCATTTCTCTATTTCCTCACGTTGCTCCTTCTTTAGGTCTTCCTCTCTTTGCTTCATTTATTTTTCTTCCTTGTACTTTATTCCATTCTGTCTTTTTCTCCATCCGTCCTCTCGTTTAATCAGCTTCAACACTTTAGCGTTTTATATTTCAAAATGTATAAAAAAAGAGTGAGAACTCAGGAAAAGTCTGAAATTGTCTATTGAAAACATTGGTGGAGAAAAAACATTTTTTTTAATAATTTTTTTTCTTTTATTTTCAGAGAATCGAAGAAATAATGAAGAGAACTAGAAAAGGGGACCAAACCGACTTTAAGGTGAACTTTCAATCAGTTAACACTCTGACTTTCTTAACATGTTTGATCAGCTACTGTTCAGTGTTGAATGATGCCTTGATTATCTCCGATTCAGAGAGATGACGATAAATATTCGCAGGAGAATGGAGACGACGGCATGGATGAGATGAAAGGTGAAACCAAAGGCAAGTGTGCCTCAATTTTCACAACTAAAAATATTTTTATATTTAAATATGAGTGAAAGTGAGTCGCGTATCGAACCATTCATTCCTCAAACAGACGACATTTCTGTGGACGATGACCAGGACATTTTGTCCGCCGGGGATTTTGGGGATAAACAAGATGGCGGCATGAACGGAAATCCAGAGACTGAAGACAAGGAGAACACCAACGGCCCGGCCGCTGACGACACGCAGGCGGGAAGGTGGGAAGTTAAAATGATTTCTCCTCGTTTTAGTTTCTACAGATTAATGCAGGAAACAGGAAACATTCACGTTGATCCTCTGACCCCTTGACGGCAAATTCAGCCGTGGTTTGTAACGCTGTATAAAATAATATGCATTTTATACAGTTATGGCTTTCAACTTTTTTTAAATCTATATTCTCCAATTAACGATTAACTGATTACTAAATTAGTTGACAATTATTTTAATAATCAATTCATCACAGTTCATCTGATTCTCTCAGCCCTGATTCCTGAAAATATATGAAAATCATGGAATTTATTTTAAGTTTCATCCAGATCTGTAGATTTGTTTTAAGTCCATTAACCTGTGAATCTGTTTTTGTGGGTTTGCCAGACATCAGCAGAAATTATTAGAAGTTTATGTATCTGAATATTAATTATTTAAATAATGCTCTATCAGCCTGGCGGGCCACCAGGCTATACTTGCCCTCCCACCAGGCTAAGCATTGTTTTTTATTATTAACAGTGATAACAAAGACGGGTTAAAGAGTCTTAAACTGTTGGAAGAACAAATGGCAACACAGCACATCCAGTGTGTGAACACAAGGTGAAACAGGCCAGGTGCCTTTTTAATTCACCAGGACTCTGTAACCACTTCCTGTTTTTAACGGTCTACACGCTACACAAAGTCAAAAGATTTTAGTTGCATGCTTTTTTTTTTAATGTTTGCCTTTTACAAGACTGTACATCTGGTGTTTAGGTATTAATGTCTTGGATTAACTCATAATTACACTGCAAAAACACCAAATCTTACCAAATAATTTTGGTCTTGTCTTTAGTACACATATTTTAGGACAACTGAAATAAGACTAAACTAATTTACACGTAACAAGAGCTTGATTTAACTCAATAATTTCTTAATATTGATGAAAACGTTCTTGCTCCACTGGCACATTGTTACACTTACAACATGGGAAAAAACATAAAAATGTTGTTGTAAGTGACTTAAAATATCTTGCTGAAAAGTTACTTGTAAATTAGATTTATCTTATTTCCAGTCTACTAGGATATTTTCTTTAGAAACTAGACCAAGAGTACTTGGTCTGATAAAATATGTACCTTTTCAGATTTCTTGACAACTGTAAACATTTTTTAACTCAAAAACATGGTGGGCTGCTGGATGGCTGACCCAGCGCCCCTGGCACTGGGTTTGCAGGTTTTCTGGGGAAAACCGTGTTAGATACGGGTCAGAAGTGAACTTGGAGCCGGATAGTTTGGAAAGGTTTACAGGAGTCTCGGCTGCCATTAATGGCTTTCTCCGACTCCAGTCCGGTTCCTACGAGCCGCCTCGTCGAGGGCTCCGAGTTCCTGAACGAGGAGGACCCCACCAAAGACGGCTTGGTGTCCAGCCTCAACGGGAAGTCCAACCAGTGGAGCTTCGAGGAGCTCATCGACACCAACGTCCTCTCCAAGACTCGGCCTCTCATCGAGTCCGAAGACCGCAACCAGGTTTTAATCCACTGTGACGGGAGCTCAGATGGGACCAGGGTGGCCTTTGAGGAGAAGGGAGCCCCCATCAGCACCCTGCACTCCTCCAATCAGCCCATAGAAGCCATGTCCGGTGAGGCTTCACGTCTCTGCTGTACCGACGCTGGCTCGGCGTAGTCTCCCCACAGGCTGAAACTCTTCTTTCGTTTCATCCCTGCAGAAATGTGATGCTGCGGTCGTCGCAGAGAAGCCTCTTTGTGTTGCACTCCAAACTTCCCTGAAAGAATCTTCTAGCCGTTCCAAACAGTTCCCACCTCTTCCTGCGGGAGGCGCACAAGACGAAACAGGAAGACCACCCCAAGTGCTGCAGTTGCACCCCAAGCAACGAGGAAACGGATTGAATTAAATTAAAATATTATAAAACGCCACGCTTCAGGGAAATGTTTCTTGTTCCTCGTCTTTTCTCTTCCTCTTGTGTTTAGTTTCAGTTCAATTTTGTGTCAAAAACTTTTGTATTTTCTTTTTGTTAGGGGTGCGTTCTTATAATTTATTAAATTGTTTTTTTGCTTTATTATTGTAATTACTATGTTTAGTCTTGTTTTCTCTCTTGTTTGAGAATATTCCATGACACATGAAAGTCAGGCCATGTGAATTATATGATAAATATCTAAAGAAATGTTAATAATCATTGTTATTCCTGTCTGGGTTCGGGTGGAAAGCTTCGTTCTGCATGTGGTTCGTCTAAATTTACTTGACCGGCTGCTTTTTGCAGCACCCAGCTACATGAATGGCCTTACCTTTTATTTTTATTTCCCAACTTTGGATTTGTTTTCTCTCTAAGTGCTAAAATGCATAATTATTATGAAGCTCATGCACACACAGTTCAGCGACGTGACTCTTTCACAAACACGGGATAGATCTGGGTTTGGTTTTTCCTTTTTCTCACACTGTCTTGTTTTCTTCTCTAGCCACTAGGGGGCGTCATAACCACAAAGGTGAAATATTTTGAGTCTGTTTATGTGCGTAGGACTAATGTTTACTGACATCACTGTAATGGACCTGATTTTAGTCTCCTATCTTTACCTTTGCATCCAGCTGCAACAAAACTTGTTGAAGGGATTGTTTGGATTTTTTTGAAGTTATGTGACTGCATCTGTAATTTTTTTTTTTTTATGTGGAGTGAATTACTGATAAAAACTAAACATAAAAAAATCCAAGGTATCTCTTCTTCCTCAGTTTCACCTTCTCACACCAGCTGCTACATCTGGTAAGACACATTTCAGCTCCTTTGGTAGTGTAGAAAATGGCGGATTGTTTATATTTAAGTGTTATTATCTTTTGTATATAATCAGTATTAGGCGAGTAAAGCCATGTTTAGGAAGGAGGCGGCTCAGGTTGTGGTTTATTGGGGTCTTATTGGTTACTGTTATTGCTTGAGTGGTGCGCTGTGATTGGTTTAGCTCAGCCTGGCTCGTTTACGGTAGAAAATCCTCTAACAGAAGCAACTTTATGATTTCCTTAAGTCTGGTGTGAAGTTTTAATGTTGATCTCGGTTTCAGATCCATCTAAAACATCTTTGGGCCATTTTGGCAACTTGTTTGACCTCTGACCTGAGTTGTTTTATATACAGATGTGGCACATCAGCTCAGGTTTCAGCTCTCACTGTACTAAAGAGGAGCATTTTCACCAAACTAAATAATGTGGGTCAGACTTGATTTTTCTATATTTTCCTTCCTTCCTTTTTCATGAGATGCATAGAAATGTTTATTCCCTTTAATCCAGACTTGAGGTTTGGGGACCTTGATGTTTGCCTTTTTCTCTTTGTACATGAAAACATTCTGGGTTTAAATTATTTGAGCTTTGATTAATAAGCTCAGCGATTGTTACAGAACTGTCCTCCATCACTTACAAATCTGTAAGAGCCGCTTGCTTCCAGCTTTCATTTCATGAAGCCTTTGGGAAAACGCTCCACCCTATCCGATGACTTGTTACTGGGATGCTGCGATGTTTTGATATTTCTTCGTGTTTTACTCCATCCACTTGCCCATCAAAGATAGACCCTGTTTATAGTCGCAGGTGGGTTTTTTTTCCTTCAAATTCTGCTGCATCTCTAAATGCTAAACTTAAAGCTCTCTGTCTTCAATACAACGTTTGATAGAATAGAAAGGTGCCTTAGTTTGAGATGTACTGTTTTTATCTCACAGTTGACGGTGTCTTTACCTCGGCCTCGACAATCAGTCCACCCTTTCAGGGCGACTCTGTGAATATAAATATTTCTCTGGAGGATTTGCTATCAAGCCCTTGTTTGCAAATAAAATCTGTACTGTAAATATATCTAAAGAGAACAGATATGATACAGACTGTTAAAACAATAAAGTCTAAATGAAAATATATCTGTTGTGATTCTGTTTCTTGTGCCAAAGAAAAGACGAACGAGCTCTATACATCCTTTTATTTGTTTCCTTTAAGTGTCAAGTTTTAACTACGCAACAGCTTTATTATCCTACGACGGCGTGTGAGGGCTATTATAAATGGGGGGGGGGAGTACATTTTTGCCAAAAACCTTCAAAAAAATTTATTAAGCTCAGAAATTTTCTAGAAAAGAAAACAGAAATTTCTTAAGCTCCAAAAGTCAAAAATTTTCTAGAAAAAACTCAGCAATTTTTAGATTAGTCAGAAATTTTCTAGAAAAGAAACTTGGACATTTCTGAAATCCAAATGTTGAAAATTTGCAAGAAAAAACTGAAATTTAGAAATTAATTTCAGAAATGTTCTACAAAAAAACTTGTAAATTTCTTTGAAAAATTGCTAGAAAAGAGTCAAATTTTGAGACTCAAATTTTCTAGGAAAACACTTGGAAATGTCCACGTTTCAAAAGGCAAACATTTTTTGGCTTTTGGAGATTTTCAGTTTCAAAAGTTTTGTTTTGTTTTTTTTTATTTTAGAAATCTCAAAATTGAGATTAATCTGAAAATTTCTAAGTTTCTAGTAGAAATGCACCTTTTTTTTATCCACAATGGCCCTAATACCTCGTCAGATTAGTCAGCATGGATCACAAAGCCATGGCACATTTCATATACCCAAAAGTCTAAAATGTAGTATAGTTATTAATCAAAGCTGTTATGCTTGAGCAGCAACTGGCAGAATAAAAGCATTTAATCCAGAAACGATTCCTTTAAGGCACTAAAGTTACGTTAGAAACAGAAGGCAACAGAGAATCCCTAAAAACATCAGATTATAATCCCACATTGGAGATGAACTCCAGAAACTGAGACATGTTGCATTACTGAAGATTGGAAACTTTAGTGCAAAAGCAGATTGCAGAAACCTTGAGTCTCATCTTGATTCACCAAAAAAGAAAAAACTGCATGCATCCTAATTCTGAAATAATTCAGTTTCAGTCACAAACTAAACTCAAAGCTGCAGAAGAGGATTAGGGCCACTAAAAAATAATTCTGACTTTAAAAAAAAAAAAAAAAATTCCTCAGAAATTCTGACTTTCAGAATCTCAGAAAATAAAACTAGGAAATTTCTTGTGCTCTCAAAGTTGAAAATTTGTTAGAAATATTCAAATTCTTTGCAATTCTAGTCTTAAAATTAAAATCTATCAAGTAAATTTGAGACAGGCTTTCAGTGTGGATAAAGTGCAGATTTCTAAATCTTATAACAAGAATATTTTTTATATGCTAACATAGTTGACAAACACTTAAGAATGTTTGGATATTTAGATTTTGACACAGAATTATGAGGAAAAAAGTCTTTTTTTTTTTTCTCAGTGGCCCTAATTGTCTTCCATACAAATCAGTTTCCTCATGGATCTTCTGTTTACAGCTTCTTGGCGCAGTCGGGGCAGTAAATCTGCTCTGCGTTGATTACGAAGCGCTTGTTGGCGAGAGACAGGGTGCATTTCTTGCAGGTGAAGCAATACTCATGCCAGGAGAATCCCTCGTAGTTCACCACGTTGGTGCCATGGCCGAACCCTGGAGAGCAGACGTGGGTTTGCATCAACTTCAACTAACAGACAAAATAAACACCCATGTTGTCGCTTTACCCAGAAACGAACAAATTTGGGTTGGGATCTTAAATCAGACATTAACGCTTCTTTTTAAACCTTAAAGGAGAAATTTAAGTCCAAATATTTACAATATTTGGAGGGGTTTTTTTTTTACTGTAGGTTCTGCTAAAAAATTAATTGTTCATCTATTTCTTTAATTATTTCAGTGTAAAGTTCAAACAGTTTCCCAATATATATGTGTGAAAAACTCCAGTCGTAAAAAGTCGATTCAGAGTAGCGTATGGTGAGTCAGATTAATACATCCATGCATTTAGACTTTATTTAGCGATTTTACTGCCCTTATTTCTGACATCTGACTCAGATTTTAATTGTCACAATGGAAGAAGACAAAAATGAACAATGGCATAATATTTTTATCCTAATATTTTACCAGCTTGACTAAAGAAACTCAAAATTTTACATTATAGCATGGAAAACTCTCCTACTTTTGATTTTCTAATCGTATTAAATGCAATAGCGTTGGTTTTAATTAAAGGAAATTTCAAAGTAAAGTTTAAGTTTGCACAGAGATCACTCAATGAATAAAAATACCAAAATAGAATAAATTAAGAAAACATTCTCGGGGATTCTCTATTTTGTTAATATTTAGTTTTTAGTTTGAATGAGTTTTTTTGGACTGAAACAGCCTACAGAACAACATGATTTCCGGTTTTAAGTATTTAAAAAGCAGATGAAGTTGTCCAAAATATACAAATGTGATTTATTTTTTTAAAAATCAAAGTGGAATACTGTGAAAAGACGTAGTAATTGATTGTTAATCTCTGTTATTTCTGCTTGCAAAGTTTCTCAATTAAAATCAGGGTTAGATTCAGTTCAACCCCAGTGTGTCAATATCTTTTTTTTTTCTTTTAAATAAAGACCAAACATTAAACTCCGGTCCGACCTGTGATTGGGTTCTTGCAGCCGTGGCACTTTTTGGCCACGTCGGTCTTGTAGCAGTCCACACAGTAAACGAGATCCTCATGGGAGGTGAAGCGCGTTCCTGCCAGAGGTTTACGGCACGTCTCGCACACAAAGCACTCCGAGTGCCAGGGCTGGTCCTGGTAGCTGATCCCTCCAGAGGTGATGGGCTTTAAGAGCAGCATGCTGGTCACGACGCTGAACTCAGAAAGCCTGAGCAACAACAACCTGACTTCATACCTGCTTGCACTTGAAGCATTTCTTGGCAAACTTCTTCTCGTGGCACGGAGCGCAGTAGATGTCATCACCTCTGGCCAGGAAGCTCTGCGTGCGGATTGGCTGCTTGCACTCGAAGCAGGTGAAGCATTCGTCATGCCACACCTTGTTCTTATACTCCACGTTCTGCGACCCTGAAGCACAAAACAGCGACTGCTGAAACTTTATGAAGTGCACTTGAAGCATTGAAGAGAATTACCTGCATTTTTATAACCTGACAATGCTTTTCTGGATGATGCCTCAAAGCTGTCTTCTGTTTTTGGACTCATTCTGTTCACTTCGTGTATTTGAACATGACTACACACTGGACAGCGTTAAATATAATTAAAACTACAATAATTAGGAGACAAAAGATGAAACGTGACGCTTGGGCAAAGATGATCTGCAGCAGATAAAATGTACCTAAATGTCAAATTAAATTCAGAAAAGACCTAAAGGTCATTGTCCATAGAGGGGAAAAAAAAGGAGTAAATTTTCACCAAAAAACTCAGAAATTTTAGATTGGTCTAAGAAATTTTCTAGAGAAAATCTTGGAAATTTCTGACCTTAATAAATCAAAAATTTGCTTAAAAAATTTTGACTGGGAATTTTTTTTTTTAGAAAAATTATTTCTAGAAAATGTTTCAGATTAATTTTTTCTAGCAAATGTTCGACTTTCCTTTTTTCTAGAAAAGTTATGAGATTAATCTCAAATTTTCAGAATTTTCTCCGAGCAGATTTTCAACTTTTCAAACTCTGAAAATTCCACAAAAAAGTTACAAAATTTTTTAGATTAATCTAAAAATTTCTGAGTTTTTTTCTAGCAAATATTACACATTTCAAACTTACAAATTTCACAAAAAATTCTAGAAAGTTTCTGAGATTAGTCTTAAAATTGAAGAATTTTTTTCTAGCTGATATTCAACTTTTCAATCTCAGAAATTTAAAAAAAAGAAAATTCAACAAAATTTCTGAGATTAATTTAAAAACCTTTGAATTTTTTCCTCCATTTTGTTTTGTTTTCTTATATCTACAATGGCCCTAATATGCCATTGCATCATCCTCCTTCAATTGATCCAAGACAAGATTTCAGCTTCTTTTAAATGACGTTGTTGCACTTAAAATATTCATACACCAACTACTTTTTTTAATGTGTATGTTTTACACATGAAAAAATACAAGAATAGAAATTGGGATTAACTTTCTTTGTGACATTTTGCCCAAAGATCTGCTTTAAACTGGTTATTTAGTGAAGTTTTTGTCAACACAACACTGGTAGGTTTATCCCTTTAGCCTTTTAAGCAAAAAATAAAATACCTGTAAGAATAAGTTACTGGACTGAAAATGAATGAAAAGCAGCCAAAATCCAAAGAAAAACTTTCAAACACTAACAAAATGTTTACTTTATTAATTTATCCTTAATTAGTTCAGGGAGTCTTTTCAAGAAAGACCCAACCAATGTTGTTTATAACCATAACATAAACATTATAGAAGTCAAGAAAACAACAATCTGACCCACCTGGCATCACCACCTTGTAGCAGCCCTGGCAGCGGTTGCCGTCCTCCCTGGAGCCGCACTTCCCACACATGATCTTGCCATCGTCTCGGGCGCTAAACGGCTCGTTAGCCAGCGGCTTGTAGCATTTAGCGCATCGGAAACAATCCTCATGCCAATAGCGGTTCTTATGGTGGAGCTCCTAAACAAACCAAAAGAGGCGTGTAAGTTTAGAAAGCATCCTGCAGATATCGTCAAACTTTTACACTGCAAAAACACAACATCTTACAAAGTATTTTTGGTCTAGTTTCTATAGTGTAAATGTCTCAGTACACTTGAATTAAGACAAAACTGACATGAAACTAACATCATATAGGAGCTTGTTTTAAGTAAATAACTCCCTAATACTGATGAAAAACTAAACATTTTTCCCATATGTGAAATAATCTGCCGGTGGATCTAGTAAGTTTCCATCAACATTATCAATCAAGTTTATTTATATAGCTCATTTCAGCAACAAGGCAGTTCAAAGTGCTTTATGTCATTAAAACACAAAAATAAAAAGTCATTAGAAACAACATACAGTTACCAATGAGAAACTAATGACAAACATTAGTGTGTCAACATCAAAATCAGGAATTTTTTAAATCAAAACAAGCTTCTATATCCTGCTAAAAAGTTACTTGAAAGTTAGTTTAGTCTTATTTTAAGTGTACTGAGATAAGAAGTAACTTTTAGCAACATATAGAAGCGTATATGGGGGAAAAAATCTTCCTATAAATGAAATAATCTGCCAGTGGAACATGCACGTTTTCATAAATATTAAAGAACTATTGATCAGTATTTAGTTTTATCCACTTTGAGTTTTAGTTTGTTTAATCAGAGCAAACAAAAACACTCCACGGTTCTCAATAAGTTTTTTTTATTTTTTTCCTCTATTTTATTTTAATTTATTATGTAAAATCTCCCAAAATAAACTTAAATTGAACATATCAGCCTGTTCAATTTAAAATATCCCAACCAAAAAACAAGTTTATTACTCCCGTTTGTCCACCTTCGTTTTTTACCTTTGAGTCGGCTCCGATTGGGCGTCGGCACTCTGCACAGGTGTTGGCGCAGAGTTTGTCGAAGCACTTGGTGCAGACGTGCTTCTCATCCTTCTTCACGTACTTCTTGCCGTGCAGGTTGTCGCGACAGTAGTAGCAGTCGAAGCGATCAGTCATGGTGGAGGTGAGGTAACTCCTGGGACCTGAAACAAAGAAAGTGGAGGGTTAGATCAAAATGGAGGGGGCGTAGTCATGTCCAAACAGAAGCTGTTACGGAGTGGAAGGTTCTTCAATCAAGACGGAGGCTCGGATGTCTTTTGCTGAACATTTCTGTTCAGTTTTTGTTGAGGAGGAACACGGCGACAGCTGAGAACGGCAACGGCTGCTCGTTACCTAGCAACTGAAATCAACAGAAGGAAGACGGTGACAAGAGACAGAACCGTATCCTGTTGAGCATTCTTCAAAATAAGACTTCCTCTATCCAAATAAATCATGCCTCGCACTTTGTTTCATTTCAGCTTTTGTAATTGTATACAATCATGTTAAATTCAGTTAATAATAATCATCACGTGAATTATGCTTAATTGTAAATAAGTCACTTATCATGTAGATTATTCTTAATAACAAATAAGTAAAAACAAAAGTCACAACAGAAGCCATTTTTCCATTTCTTTCATTCAGTTTCATAATTATGCATTTATTTGTGTTGGTCTGTCTGATATAATCCTAATTAAATACATTATGGTTTGTAGTTGCAGCATTTAAAGGGTATTAATACTTTACCAAGACCCAAAAACTTTACTTAACTCAGTTACACCTCTTGAACATATTTTTACTCAAGTAAAAGTACAAAAGTAGCCGTCCAATAAATTACTTAAGTGTAAAAAAAGTAACTGATCAAAACATTAATCATTTAATATGTAAAAATTACATCATCAGATGGACCAAAATATGGAGTTAAGTGGAAATTTTGGTATTTCAAGGATGAAAATTACAATAATTCACATAAGTAACAAAAAATAACAAAATGAAGCAAAATAGAATGTTTACAAATCAGTTTATTTCAAAGAAAAACTTGTGAAACTTTAACAAAAACTGCAGGTGTGTGTCTGTGTCTGGTGAATGTTTGGTTAAAATATGTTTGTTTTTCATTCAATGGGTAGAAAATTCAGAAATTTTACTCAAGTAAGAGTAGAAATACATCATAATAAAATTATTCAAGTAAGAGTGAAAAAGTATTTAGTAAAAAAAAGTCTGCTCAAGTATTGAAAAACTGATCAAATTATCAATAATTTAATATTTAAAAATTACATAATCAAATGGACCAAAACATAAAATGAAGTGGAAATTTTAGTATTTTAAGGACAAAAATTTCAATAATTCATATAAGTGACAAAAATAATAAAATCTGACTAAATATATTTTTCCCAATCAGTTTCTCTCAATAAAAAACTTATGAAACTTAAAAACTGCAGGTGTGTGTCTGTGCTTGGTGCATTTCTGGTTAAAACATGTTTGTTTTTCATTCAATGGGCAGAAAATCCAGGAATTTTATTCAAGTAAGAGTAAAAACTACAGCGTAGTAAAAATACTCCTGACAGTACATTTTTACAAAAAAGTTACTCAAGTAACTGAGTAGATGTAACTAGTTACTACTGAACTCTGACCAAGTCTCTAAGTTATCAGAATAATTTCTTGAAGTGAAACCAGGAGTCGAGGCTAAACGAGGACCATGTGTTCCCTTACGGAGGCATACCAAACTGATGACAGAGGTGCGAATGAGGTAAAGCAGCTCACACAGACGGCTTCTTGTCCTGCGTTAATCTGACTTCCCCTGCAGGGCTTTATCTGCTGGCTCGTTCTCCACGGACCTCCTCTGAACTCTGTAAACAACTCGGCTTATTCTTCATCCTGATTTCCAGCAGCTGCATCGTTTTCTCCATCAGCTGATCGTTACCTGCAGCCGCAGATGTTTCGATCTGATAGCAATAACAGGAACCAAGCAGGAAATGACATTCCAAAATGTCATTTCCTGCTTGGAAATGACATTTTGTCCTAGTAACCATGGGAATGAGACAAATATTTATGAAGCTATTTTAATGGGATGTGGTAAACAGCCCCCTCCTGGAGCGCGGTATGTCCCCCTGTTGTGTGTGGATGGATGGATGGATGGGACCAGTTTTGGTGTAGCAATGTGCAGCTGTGCTGCAGGGATAACGAGTGGAGATGGAACCCAGAAATAAGCCAACCTGTCCAACCAACTCAAGCTTCTGGCGAGCCGAGCTGCTCAGCGGATCTATTTAAAGAACCTCCCAACGTGGGTAGAATGTTGAAAGGCTCGCACGGGGATAAGCAGCTATTGTTGGCGCAGTTTTAATCTTTGTTGCAAACAGAGTGGCAGCTGCCGTCTGTCAAACAAACGAGTGAGATGGTATCCACTCACCATCAGCTGTGGAGGGAGAGGATTATCAAAACTTTGTCCCTGTGAACAGACGACCTCTGCAGTGGAAAAGGTCACAGTGGGACCAGAGCCAGACCAATCACCAACTCCGTAGCCACATTTTGATGTATTACGGTGGGTTTTTTGGGGGGCCTTTTGCATGATTTTGCACATACACTGCAAATCACCAAATCTTACCAAGTTTCTAGTTCAAATATCTTGATACACTTGAAATAAGATAAAATTGATTTACAAGTTACTTTCAGAAGATATAAGAGCTTCATGTAAGTCAATAATTCCTCAATATTGTTCCAGTTCTGGCAGATTAATCACTTATAACCAGAGAGTATCCAAAACTTGTATTAAAATAAGAGCAGCACTACTTCAACATATTTTTACTCAAGTAAAAGTTGAAAGGAGCCGTTCAAGAAATTACTCGAGTAAGAGTAAAAAGTATTTGCAAAAAGGTCTACTCAAGTACCGAGCAACTGATCAAATTATCAATCATTTAATATTTAAAAATTACATCATCAGATGGACCAAAACATAAAGTCAAGTCAAATTTTGGTATTTTTAGGACAAAAATGACGATAATTCTTACACAAGCAACAAGAAACAAAAACAAAATCAGGCAAAAGAACATTTTTCCAGATCAGTTTCTTTCAATAAAAAAACTTCCAGATCCAGAAATTGTACTCAAATGCTTCATAATAAAGTTACTCAAGTAAAAGTAAAATGTATAGGGCAGTAAAATGCTCCTAAAAGTACATTTTTCTAAAAAAATTCCAGTAAATGTAACTACTTACACAAGAAAACATTTTTCCATGTTTTTCCCATGAAATTTAATCACAAATTATAGAAGCTTTTTAAAAAAAAAAAAAAAAAAAATTAAGGAATGGCAGAATTAAAATTAAAAAAATACCTAAAACCCAAATAAAAATGTTTTAAAGTGTCTCCAGACCACAACCTGAAAAGCTTTGCTTCCTTAAATTCAAATATTTTCAGAGTAATATATTTGTGACTAATTATTTAATGCATTTTATGAGAGTATTTTAAATATATTAAAATTAATCTGTACTCCAGGTATTAAAAACATTGTTCCTGTCAGGAATGAATCTAAGTCAGTCATTTCATAAAAATTATGTCCCAGTTTTACGATCAACCGCATGAACTTGCTGACTAGAAAATGGTTTTGTATAATTTTGTGTATCATCAGTGACGCTTGTGTGGCAGAAATAGTTTAAACCACATCATAAAAATGAGTAAACAACAGATTCAACATGCAAAATCCTGCAGTAATGTGAAAAATAAAACTATTTATTCAGCACCTGACTCATTATTTCCCTCCAGTAAAGAGAAACAGTTATATTTTGACTTTAAGGTTTCGCCACATGTAATCTCTGTGACACTTACACATTTTCTAAACATCAACCAAACTAAGATTATCTTTAAATTCAGATTATTTTGTTCATGCAAATGTAAAACTTTTTTTTTTCCAAGTTTTTCATTAGAATCAGAACTTTTTATGTAAAAGTTTCGTAGAGTAAATTCAACAACGAGCTCCCACAAATAGCTGGGGAAAAAATCTAATCTAAAAATGTAGCTATGCTGGAAAACAAATTTTAATTTGGCATAATAATGTTGATCTGAATGAGAATAAACAGATTTTTTGTTGGATTTTTTTGAAATATCAGAATCAGAATTCATTTTGTACATGAAAGAAAACGCGACGAAATTTTTAAAATAGCAACACATGAAAGGCAAGTCAAATAATAGAATAAAATAATACATAAGTACATTTCAAATATAAAAAATATAGTAGAAACACACAGAAACAACTGGGATGTTCTCGAAAAATAAGTAAATTGTGTTGATTGGGTTTTAGCTGAATATGCTCCTCTTTTAGGGAAACACAAATAAAAAAAGAACATACCAAAATATATAATGTTCCCATTTTTTTTGTTTAAAAACTCATTAATTTTTACCTGAATGCTTGTAGAAAGTCATGTTTGGTTCCAATCAGGCAAGAAGGGAGGGAAATATTGAGTTTTATGATCCACAGAGCATCAAACCAAGCAACCCTGAGCATCAGTGTGTTATGAAGGCCTGTATATACCCCTCTGTGACCCAGACCACCGCTGACCCCTCATCCAAATCCAACCTTCACCTCTCCAGGCCTTTTTAGGATATGGATTAGAGAATATGGACGGAGGACAGATTAGGGGATATATTTTGGATTCCAGAACTGTGACATCAGGTGTTAAATAAAGAGAAATCCCAGGCTGAGGATAAAGATACTCCCGCTGCCCCAACATGAGATGTTTAGCTGGAGTGTTTAATCATGAACAAACGACATGATGAATCGACTGCTTTCATAAAAGATGAATCACAGAAAGAGTCAGGATGTATGGGGAACATTTACCCACAAACACAGCACCCTTAATGGCCGATTTATTTTCAGTTTATCTGCAAGAAAGTGTTGATTTTTAGTTAGTTTCGTTTAACTCATGAGTACTGAGCTGATATTTAGTTAATCTTCTGTCTTCAAATGAGCAGAAATAATTAAAAATTTCTCTTAAAAGCTAACAAAACAGTTATCGTATCTGAAGTAAAGAAGCTGGGACTAAATATGGCATATTTGTTATTTTTTAAATGTGAGACAGCAGAAAGCAGAACAAATGCATAAAAATGTTTCCAATGTTGACTTTAAAGATGAGAAACAGCACATCTTGCTTGTACTTCCTGAAGAAATTAGATTGCATCTAATGAAGCGTAGCCTCATCAGGCTGTAACCCACAGCAACAAAAGTCATGTTTACACGACGGCGGGCCTGTTTCCACACGTGACCTTTTGCCCTGGACTTTCATGAGCCTCCATCTCCCTCCAAATCTGGTTAGCAGGCAGATGACCTGAGCCAAATTGTGTCCGTCAGGAGGAGCAGTGACTCACCGCATGCTTCCTCGCACACAGAGCCGTGTTAGCGCGCAGACATAAGGTCAGGGTTTGGCTAGCAGAGCCAGACATGCCGAGATCTAAAATATGTGTGGACAGAAGGCCATGAGGGGAGCTCTGTCAAGACACAAACACTCCCAAACCAAAGGGGCTGGCGCTCAGACACTTAGACAAATTCAGATACGATTAGTGCAGGTTGGACGTTTCTGTGGTTCCAACTGGGCTCACAGGAAAACCTCCCATATTCTGCTGATATGGGAGGTATTCCTTTTAGCTTTGTGGAAAATAAACGGTTCATTAATGACACATTGCAGGTTTTTCTTTGGGTGGATGAAAAGAAAAAAAGAAAATATTCACCTTTTTCCTCTCTCTATGCCACATATGAAGAAAGTGGGAATGGCTGGGAATGGAAAAGACTGGGAATGATAATCTAATGTGTGCGTAATTTTAGCCATTTAAACTGGGATTAAGTGTGGATGTATCCTTATTGATCCCTTGCCTAAAACTACATTTTTAATCACATCTGACAGAAAACGTCAGGCAGTTTGACTGAACTTCATGATTTCTTACCAGAAAACGCCCTAGAGGTCTACTTGACCTAGGTAACAGCCTGGGCTTCACTGGGGTTGCTAGGTAACGGCACAGTTGCTGCTGACTTCTGACATTAAATTCTGGAGGTTTTTGAAATGGCTTATTTTCCAGACACTAAAAACCATTATCTTATTTTCCATAAACTGGCTGGTTGTTTTTTTTTTCTTTGAAATTCTTCTTTTTAGAAGCAGTAGAGACCCAGAAAAATGTAATGTGCATCATAGTTGCTCTTTAATAATCAACAAATGAAAAAGGAGTTACAGCTCTGGAAAAAAAAGAGACCACTTTAACTTTATGTGATTTTACTCTTTATAGGTAATGCTTGAGTAAAATGAACATTGTTCTTTTATTCTATGAACTACTGACAAAATGTCTCTGAAATTCTAAGCAAAAAATTGGTATTTATTTACCAGAAAATGAGAAATGGTCAAAATAACGAAAAAGATGCAGTGCTTTCAGACCTCAAATAATGCAAAGAAAAAGCTTATATTCATTTAGAAACAACAGTACTAATGTTTTAACTCAGGAAAAGTTCAGAAATCAATATTTGGTGGAAAAACCAGGAGGTTTTCAGTGGGGTTTAGTGCAGTGGGCTCTTAATGTTTTCCAGAGCTGGATATAATAATATAATCTGGTAACGCCTCATTTCCAGGTATTAAAAGCCATTTAGTGATTCTAATAAATGCCACCCATGCCGCCTTCACTGTTTCAGTATTACTTCAAAACTATTGACAGAAATATTATTCCAACCGTTTCATTCTTGTTCCTGTTTCTGCTCTCCTGTTGCTCTATAATTCACCAAACATTCAAATTGAGTTTAAGTCTCTGCTTGTGAAGGGAGCAGCACTTTATCCTGCGCTCAGTTTGCTCAGGCTTCACAGAAATAAGCAGCGTTGCCTATTTAAGGCAGCGCCGGGCCGCTGCTGCCCTCCATTCATCAACGTGGACGTCGTCCAAAGCACGCCCTCTTTCTTCCTCTCCGCTCCATTTGCAATAAAAGAAAGAGTGATTGGACTGTCTCCTCAACAAAAGTGTCTCTCTGCCTGAGTAACAGCTGGCACAGAGCTGCCTCAGTCTGCTGCATCTCCAAGGTTGCTTTTGCTCTAAGTGGTTTATGAAATGACGACAGCTAAGGACTTCTTCTCTGCCATTAAAGTTTGGTTAATTCTTTACTCAGTCACGTACAAAGACGTTTTGGTTTTAAAAGGCTGGTGAGGTCATACTGGAGGGAGGCCAGAGAAAGAGCCGTAATCTCCCACTCGCCTAGATGACATCATGTAGTTGGTTTGGCAGCATCCCATGTAAAAACAGGGAGTGGACGCATGTTTTAACGGCTTTAAGCCACAAGTAGTACCTTTGGGCTCAGCAGGTTACACACATAAACACACTTAAAGGGTATTAAGATCAGGGCTCATACAGTCTGGGTCAAAATTAGGATACGCCAGTGAATTTTAACAAGAAATGTTCACGTATCTGAGTCTAATCTCTGGAAAATAATGTGATTAATGTGTTTAAACAACAAAAATTAACATTGTTTCACTTATTAAAAATGGATTTTAACAGAAAGGCATTTTCTAGCTGAGGAAAATGTTTGGATACACTACCCAGTGTTACCCCTTCTGTTGAAATAATTACAGTGACACAACTCTACCAGCTTCTGAAATGTGTCTGAGGAACATTTACCACACTCTTTGATTGCAGTAGTGGGATGTTTTAGAAGTTTCTATCATGTTTCAAGATCTGGACTTTGGCTCTTCACAAGACTTTCCATTTCATAATATGGTGAATTTTCTGAGCTACTGTCACGTTGCAGAATAAAGTTCATCTTCATTCTTCCTTTCTTCACATATGATCTCACATTTTCCTCAAACACCCTCTGATACAGCAGATTTCACCATGGTTTCTTTAGTTTATGTTAAATGTGTCCTCTGTTGTTTTAAGTTAATCTGTCCAAAGAACTTTATTCCAGGTCTTAGTCCGCTTTTGCCTTGGAAACATTTGAATTTGTCTTGTCTTTGTTCAATTTCTCAAACGTTTCCCTTTCGCACACCTCCAAAAAAAAAAGCATACAGCAGCATATTATGCAGAATTTGTTTGAAAGATATTAAAGTGGTGCCGTTACTAGCACTGTTGCCTTGCAGGAAGAAGGTCCTGGGCTCAAATATCAATAGATAATACATCTGATAGAATATTCAATATATTGAATACTCACGGAACGCTCATCCAGAACAGCACAGAATTATGGGAGATGTAGTCAGAGGAAAGACGTTAGCCACTCAAGCAAGTTTCATGGAATCAACTAACTCTCTCACTTTGTCGTTACCTAGCAACTCATTCATTCTTTGGTTACCTAGCAACAACTTGTTGAGTAACTGACGCAGCAGCAGTTTAAGGTTTAACAACTGCACCTCACGACGGCTTAAAAATAAATAAACAGCAACTGGGAGTGAAAACTGGATAAAACAGAAAAGGTCAAGCCACCAGTTTGGCAGTATATCGCATACTTAAAACAAAAAACGAATCAATAATTATCAAAATTGACAAATATCAATATTAAATTAATCATTTATATAGTGATACGTTTTTCAGACATATTGTCCAGCTTTAAATTGTAGCAGGTTTTAATGTTTCTTCATGGACAAAAATACCAAAAATATTTGGTATTTTCTGATCAGGTTTGCAACATGATTTTCTGATTTTTCCACAGCGGTTACACCCAAAAACTAAATTAAAATCAATTTGAACTCTAAGGAAATATGTAACTATACCAGATATTTAACAAATAATGCCAGATGACCCAACAACAGCAGCTACTTCGTTGTTTATCAATCCACATTTCTGTGCAGTTGCTTTTGTTTAAAACCCTAAAATATTATTTTAACAGGAGGATTCACTTCTAAAACTGAAATCTATGATAATTATAACAACGCTGAAATTATTCTTCAACTATTCTGCCCCCAAAACGCTAGAGTAATAACAAAAGTAAAATCTCCCTGACGGGGCTGTTTTCTTGGGTAACTTTGTATCCATAAAATCTGTTTTTACTCAACCAGATGCAGTGGAAAATGTTCATAAAGTGGAAAAGTCCCACATCTAAAAAAAAAATAGTCTTCTGAATAGGAGCAGTATAGTAAAGTCAAGGATCCTGTCGGATGCATCATCTTTTACTATCTCTATTTGCCATGTATAACTCTGGAAACTTCCTTTTTGGTGCTAAATTATGGTGCTTTTATTTCTTGGTTCTTCTGAGTTTAGAACCTTTTTCCTGCCTAAATGATTCATTCATGCAACTTTATAAACATAATTACAGTGTTTATAAAGTTGCACAGCACTAATATTTAATGGCAGCAGGAAAGGTTAAAAGAAAATCAAATTTAGAAAGCCTGATGACGTACTGACCAAGGCCACATTAAATGAGAAAGTGTTTGGAAGCAAAATGTAACAAAATGACTCAAGAAATTTTCACCACTGATGTGATGTTACACAACAAGCCTGCAGCTATTGTTTCCTGTTGCCATCCAGATATCATGGTGTTTGTGAGGAAGAGGTGCTCAGAACACCAGATAGTGGAGACTTCATTACTAAAGGCAGCTGTTTATACTGAATCTAAACTCATACCACTGCGACAGCATTGCAACAAAAATTTACTTTTTTATCATTTTCCTAACAGTTACACAGAGCAATACTTCACCTATTAGCATAAAAAGGGACTTTGAAAGATAAGGAAACTGCCCACAATAAATTTCATTGTGTTTTTTATTTATTATTTTGTACTCAGTCAGAAAGATAAGAGCGGTTGTCAACATATTTATGCTGCATGAAAAAGGAGAATGCAGCTCCAACCCAAAAGAAAGTGGACAAGTTTACCACAAGTAATTGAACTAAGTTTGTCGAACTTCTTTATGTTTACCTTGATAACTTAATAAAGGTAATAAATTAACTCGGATAAACTTGATTTGATTACTTGTTACCTGTTCACATATTTTGGGTTCAAAATATGTGAACTGGTAACAAGTATAAAATATTTTTATTCAATTTTTATCTGGGATTTTTGTGAAGGTGAGGAAAAATAAGACACGTTTTGACTAACTCGGTGAATGTATTTAACGTAGCACATCAGACACGAACTAAACGAAGAACTGTAGGACCGTCGCCGTAATTATTCTTACTCCTCCTACCGTTTCTTATTTACTTCTTCTCAGCGGCTCCACCTAGTGGCGTGGAGTGATAAAACACTACATGGAACAACAATTATTAAAGTATTTTTTTTATTATTGAATTGAACTGAATTGAAGTTTAGTCAAGAACTTAAGGGAGAATAGGACAAACTTTAATGAGTTGCAGGATGTGTTTATTTATTTGACAATAATAAGCACTCTTGTTTTGTGCATCTTTTTAAAAAGATAAGCAGGCAAGATTTCAGATTGGCTAAAATAATCTAAAGGAATAGCAGATATTTTTTTCTACAGCTTAAATTTAGTCATATCCAACATAACAAGAAATAAACAAATAAAAATAAAGAAAAAAATTTTCTGCATTTTTGTGGTGTGCCAACCCCAGATTATTATCTGGTCACCACTGAAAACCATTCTGGAGGCTTTAAACTAAATATGCTTAAATCATAATATTTAGTAAAATGCATCCTGAGAGGAAATGGCACCTGATGGATTATTTAATTAAAATGCTTCACGTAACATTAAAATTCAACTTTAAATAACCAGAGACGTTGTCTGGTGCATCACTTGTTGCTCGTAAATCCAACCCCCCATAAATAATTATATTTAAAGAAATTAACCACTTTTAGCTTACCAGAGATGGACAGAGTACTCAAAACTTGTACTCCAGTAAGAGCAGCAGTACTTCAACATATTTTTACTCAAGTAAAAGTATCCATCCAAGAAATTACTCAATAAGTATTTGGTAAAAAGTCTACTCAGGTACTGAGTAACTGACTAAACTTTTTATTAAATAATTATTAATTATTTAATATTTAAAATAACATAATCAGATGGACCAAAATATAAAGATAAGTGGAAATTTTGGTATTTTAACGACCAAAATGACAGTAATTCATATAAGCAACAAAATATAACAAAATCAGGCAAAAGAAAAACCTTTCCAAATCAGTTTCTTTCAACAAAAAAAAAAAATATATATATATATATAAAACTATAATAAAAACTGCAGGTGTGTCTGGTGAATTTTTGATTACTTATAGTGGGGAGAGAATCAGACATTTTATTCAAGTAAAAGTAGCAACACTTCAAGTACAAAAATACTCCTAAAAGCAAATTTTTTTCAAAAAAAAAAAAAAAGCTATTCAAGTAAATGTAATTGAGTAAATGTAACTAGAAACTCCCCAACTCTGCTAACGCCAAGCCGGTTCTCTCTCGAGGAAATAATGTTGGAAATGTCCCTCTAGTAAGAAAACGTGTCCTATAAGTGAACCAAACAATATCCTAATGATGAAATTCATCCATGTTGATAAACCTGAATATCACTAAAACCGGACTGAGGGTCTAATTGATGGTCAATTCATTTTAATTGATGAGCACCGTAGCAGTTTGCTCTCACCTCTGCAGAAAGCGTCTGTCGCTTTGCGCCAGCTGCGATGCGTCCGGTCCGGTGGGTTTGACGGAAAGGGTTCAAATGAGCGCAGACTGCGCAGCTTTAAAGAGCGCAGCTGAAAAAAAAAGAGAGGAAAAGAAAAAAAGGAAAAAGGCGAGCCAAATCCCAACAAACAATGACCTCAACCAGGAATCTACAAGCACTTACCTTAGTTCTCATTGGCTCTGCAGAAACGGAAATCGGTGGAAAGTAGTCATAATTTTTTTTGCATCGGTGGGAGCAGAGGCTCAACAGAGCTACAGCTCTGCTCTGCAGAACTATTCAGCTGTTACATAATTTATCTTGGCAGCACTTCAGCTGTTTACAGCTATTTAAAAAAATGTAGGGGATTTGTTAACTTGACACTTCCAGCCTCACTCATCTCCTTCTTTGGTAAAGAAGCCAAGATGACTCAGTCCTGACCCAAAGCAAACACATGCAGCCTGCAGTAACCCACAATTCTGAATATTACGCTTAAGAAATATGCTTTAAAGCTCCCAAAGGGCTTTAACAGATGTTTGCATCCTCCCTTAACGCAAACAGCCAAGCCTTAAGAGATAGTTTGTGATGCTTCAGGGTGAAAATTCAGAGATCAGGAGGTTATGTCTGTTGTCTTAAAAGCTGCCAGTTACCTCAGATCAAGTTAAACGATAAAAAAAGGCTTTATAAACTTTACTGTGCCCTGCAACAACACTCCTACCCCTTGAACTCTTTCACTTTTTTGTCACATTGTAACAGAAAAATGTAGTCCTACACTGCAAAAGCACAAAATCTTACCAAGTATTTTTGTCTAGTTTCTAATGCAAATATCTTAACACTTGAAATAAAACAAAACTAACTTACAAGTAACTTTTCAGCAAAATATATGAGCTTGTTTTAAGTAATTTCTTAAAATTGATGAAAAATTATTTCACTTATACCAAAGCAATTTTCCATGTAATGAATGAAATAATCTGTCAATGGAACTAATACTTTTTAATCAATATTAATAAATTATTAACTTAAAACAAGCTCCTACGTCTAGCTGAAAAGTTACCTTTAAGTTGGTTTAGTCTCATTTTAACTGTATTAAGATATTTACACTATAAACTTGACCAGAAATACTTGGTAAGATTTTATGTTTTTGCAGTGTACAAAGTACTGACTCTTTGAGTCTCAATACAAATCTCTTCAAATTTTTATTTAGAAAAGAAAAACATGTATCTCTTTCTTTCTACTTTGCAATTTTCCACAAATGTAAGTTAACAGAATGGTAAAATGATAAAACATTGAAAAAGCTCAGAAGATGCACATACTTTTGTAAAACATTTGTTGCCTTTACCACAAACTTATTAGTAAGATTATAAAAGTATGAACACATCACCGATACGCCAAGTTCAGTTTTTTTATCAAGTGCTATTTTCCCTAAATAGACAAAAATATCCAAATGTTTTTAAGTTGGTCCAGTCAGAGGAGGAAACTAAAAAAAAATAATAAAAAAAAAAACTCTATTAAGTCTCATTCTTCATTTAAAGTGTGTTTTAAGTCTGCACAATAAATCCCTTGATTGAATAATCACAAAATGCTTGGGAAAACTTGAGCTAAGTGCTCACTACTTCCTTCTCTAAACAGACATTCTTGAGCAAACGCCATGGACTCGATGTCGAGCATTACCTGATATGTTCGGAAAGAAGAATTAAATGCTCTTTTTAAAACCCTGATAACTTACTTTATTTTGAGTTTTTTAAATAAATTACTCTGACACAGACTTGCCAAGTGTTGCCATTTTTAATTGCCATGGTAAAACTGGTAGAGAACCCTAACAATTAAGCTCTGTTTACTTCAGCTATTCAAACCAGCAAACCAATCGTGTTGGAGCTCCACTGAGGTTGCTAGGTAACGAGGTTCAGCACGGCTGGGGTTGCTAGGTAACGGCGCAGTGCCCGTTGAACGTGACTTAAGAAATCGGCAGGGTTTTGGGACAGCTCATTTTTCTGACACCAGAAGAAAACATTAACTGGCTGCAAAAGATGACTGGTTTGTTTTTTGGGGGATGCTTTTAGAAGCACCTGAGACTCAAATGAAAGTAAACAAATGTGAAGTTAGAACATGAGTCCTACATTTAAACAGAGACGAGGTACACGGCCTGTAAAAGTTACATCTTTCATCAGCTTATATACAGTGAATAAATATAATCCTAAATTTTGCTTCAATACTTTGATGGAATATGCAAAAACACAAAGTCTTACAAAGTATTTTGGTTTTGTTCCCAGTGCAAATATCTTGGTACGCTTGAAATAAGACAAACTTAACTTAATAGCAACTTTCAAGCAAGATAGGCATACTTGTTTTATGTAAATAATTCCTTAATATTGATGAAAAAGTACCAGCTCTTATGGCAGAAACTGGTTTCTAGACTAGAATCACTTGATAAGACTGTGTTTTTGTAGCGATATCAATAATTTGTTTGCTCTTTTAAAATGGCAATAAGAGAGAGTGACGGATCAAACAACTCACCTTGGATCTAATTTTTGAAACATTATTTACTATTGACCATAAAATTAGTCAAATTGGAATTACAAATATGTATTTAATAGAAACCAATAAAAAAAAAAAGCTTTTTGCTAAAATGTTTCTCAGCTGTACACGACTCGTGTGGTCAACACCCGGATGTTACAGACGACAGGAAGTAGTATGAGGATGACGGCGTGCCATGTTTTTTAATGACTTACTGCGCGAACAAACTTATTTATGTGTGATTTTAATTGCGCTTATTATTTTGGAAACACCACAATTGCGAAATTGTGTTTTTTCGACATCAGCGGAATATTGACAAAGTTTTATGGACATTATTAATGGAAGCGCAGCCAGTATGTTACAAACTGTGAAACTGGATGAAACTGATCATTTTCACACACTAATACTTTCAAGTGACATGTCAGACAAATCAGGTATGAATGAGAGGATCAGTAGTCAGACATCTGTAAACCAATGCTGAAATAGGTAAATAATGAGGCCATCAGACTGAGAGCTTTAATCAAATGCAAAGGCTTTAGTTTATTGACCGTTGCACGCACACAGAACAGGTGAGTATATTTACACAGATGTAAACAGTCAGTATCGGCAACGAAAACAAAAAGAGAGGACACAGTAGCTTTTTTTTTTTTTTTTTTGCCAGACACACATCCATAAACCCTTGCAGGCACCTGGACACATTCACACAAAGAGGATATGCAGAACGAAGAGAGAAAGAAAGAGGGCAGAGTGTCTGAAAACACAGAGCACAGCAGGCCTCTTCAGTCAGCTACTTCAGACAAGATTTCCACTGATCAAAGCTCAAGTTACCGATCAGAGAGCAGAAGCAGAGAAACACCAAGACCTCCATCACCTTTTGAAGAGTTCACATTGTGGCATGTAGACAATAATGGCACACAGTTCTGCTCAGATTTATTTCACTTCTTTTTTCTTTTTTTTTTTAAAGATGCACAATCAGCGAAAGATAATTTATACTCTGAAGACATCATGGAAAAAGCATCTTACCTGGTAGGTAAGACGGAAAATATGCATGAAATCATCTTTAAAGTCACTGAAATGTTTCTTTACAGAAGCAATAAAACTTCTACAAACATCACTCAAAATAAAACAGTAAATAATATAAAACCGGCTGTCGGATAAAACAAAAAAATTACTGAAAACAAATAAAAGCATACAAAATAAGTGTGAATTACAGTCTTTTCACTTTATTTCCTCTCTCTAAAAAAATTCATCATACAAACAACTGAAATTATGATTCAACGTAATAATCATGTGGAGTCATAAAGAACGCTTGATTAAAGCAAACAAACAAGCAAATAAGAAATAAAAAGTTAAATTAGAGGTTCCTGCACAGCAGAAGATAACTAAGGAAGGAAGAGCGATATCTACAAGCCTGCTCTACTTCCCTCCTTCTGTTCACTCCTTTATTCTTTCCCTCTCTCCTTTTTTTAATTCCATCATCCTGCATTTATTCTGCATTAACTCACTTATTTTTCTTTGGCTCGCACCGAGGCCAAAACACAAAAAAAAGATGTTTGTGTTCAGCTTAGTCACCAAATGTATTCTGGCTTCGGTTAAATAAAAAAAACAAAAAAAAACCAACAACACAGCGTCGCCACGGCGACAACCCGACCAACGCTTCCTGTTCAGTCAGCATCAGCAGATGTGAAACTCTGCAGCCCTAAACGAGTTCAGAAAGCTTTCCGTTCTTCTTTAACATGAACAAAAATAAAGCAAATGTGCAAGTAAACTTCTGTTTTACCTTCAAATGATTCGTGAGTAAACAGTTCAGTACGAAATAGGAAAAAAAAAAAAAAATCCAGCAAGTAAACTATTCCAACACTGGCAGCTTTCAAAATAAAGACCTGGAACAGTCCCAGTGCAAATATCTACTCCTACCAGGGAATCTGAAATATTAATCTGTTGAGATGCAATATTTAGTAGGCTGCAACATTTTAGGAGTCATCTTTTAAAATTATGCACCTTAGTAAGATAAATGATTAATTGGATGGTCTTTAATTGTCCCAGAAAGCAGTTTGTTACCAAAAGGACTAATGAGTAAACAATATTAATGTAATGCCATGTTTTCCAAATACTGTGCAGCCCTAATATTATAAATTATAAGGAGTGACAAAAACATGGCGATGTATAAAATCCAGCACTGCAATATTGAACCAACCAGTCAAAAGGAGAAAACATTTATTTATCTCTCAATACATGAGAACTTCATTAAAAATGTATTTTATTTCAGTAATTTAAATAAAAAAGGGAAAGTTGCACATTATTAAAATTAATTGCACACAGATTGAGATACTTACTGCAAATTCAGCTGATTATGAAAACTCAAATTTCAATTTCTCATAAGAGTAAAATTAGAACATTGCATAAGATTAATATATATAATTTATTATTTAAAGTTGCCACGTTATGGTCTACACAATCATGTGTATGACTGTTGATTGTACAGTTATCCAGAATACTGACCATGACATCCACATGCAAGAGCTCAAAGCTAAAACAGAGAGCTTACTAGAAAGTTGAGTGGAAGGAAAACGTCTAGTAGCTTACGTGACGAAGCTAAGGATAAAAAGGACTCTATTGTTGTTCTCTTTTTAAATATAAAGTAAAGTTAGTTTCTCATTTAGTTTTCAAGGTTGAAGGGTGTGGCAGATGAGTGGAAAGGCACCCAATGCAAGTTGCTAGAGAATCATTTGTTCTTGGTCTGATGTAGTATTCTCACTTACCGAGAAACTGAAATTTGGGTTTTCATTAGCTGGTAATCATAATCAACAGAAATAACGTGAATATTTCACTCTGTGTCCAATAAATCCACAGTAAAACAATTTACAAACTGAAATAAATTAATGTGATGATATTCACATCTACTGAGATTTAGCTGCATAAATAACTGGTAGTAAAGTTGCGTAGCAGAAAATATATTTCAGAGATCAAAATAGCAAATCACTGAAAGATGCCTAGTTTAAGTCAGCCAATACATTCATAGTTCAGCAATATGAAACCAGATTAACGAAGAAACAAAACTTACCTCACCCTTCTGCAAGTAGATAATCTCTCTAATTTCTAATTATATTATTAAAAAGACAACAGATTTTTTTAGCGTCAAGTTTAGGTACTGAAATGTTTTATTTTTTATTACTTTACTGAAAAAATATCTGAATAGAAATATGTGAACAAAGCTGGATGTGTATGACAAATGTTCCTCTGCAAAGAGCGTAGAAAACACTTTAAGGTCGAATGGATTCGGTTTACACAAAGCGTCAAAATGCGGGAGAGGAATGGCACAAAGCTGACTCACTGCACTTCATGTAGGTCTCATTTCACAGCAGCAAACCCTCAATCTGCTGTGACCGCGCTCGGCGTCCAGAGGAAGGCGTTAAGCCTCTCTCTAATGTCACAGTCTAAGGTCACCCACAAAGATCCGTAACTAGCTCCTACCGCTTCACACGCTATTTACAAGGAAACCGCACAAACCCTCCCGACACACCTGCGCAGTATAAAGCTACCTTTAGGGACGGAGGCTTCTCTTGGGTTTAATATATATTTCTATATTTTCTCCTGTACCAACCCAAAGTCACTTTCCCTCTCAGAGATAATCTAGTATAGAGTTGCCATGCTTAAAACTACAATTCCCAGGCACTTGATTGTAACCAAATGTACAGTAAAGTTTTCCACTGGGTCAGCTTGCTTCTGATGCTCAGAGAAAAGGCAGCAACATTCAAAGTCAGACCCAAAATGCTGACCGAAAAAGAAAAAAAAAAAAAAGCTCTATATCCTAAAATACAAAGAAAACACAAGCAACCTCCACATGCATAACAACGTTATAGTTTCTCTTGAGATATACTGTACACTGACAAAGTAGGTAGAGGTTGGCGTTTGCATTTACTCACTAACTCATGCTGCAATGCTACAGTAAGCTGAATGACAAGAGAGAAATTGTGAAGAAAACCAGGAATGATTGAAGTAAGAGGTATGAAAGGAGCAGAAAGAGAATGAGGTAGAGACAGCGATTTCCTAAAGAGGAAGTGAGCAAAAAGGAAAAAAGGCAAAGTGCAGAAAAATAAAATAAAATAAAAATGGGAGTGTGGAAAGAGGAGAGTCAGGTACTCGTCTTTTGCTCAGTGGCTCAGGTCAGTTTGTACTGGACGTTTGCGCTGAAACCTGGTTTTCACATCCGCAGGTGATCCATGAACGGCGGCTCTGAGTCGTCCATGGGCAGAACGAGGCGCGTGCCCCTCATCACCAGCTCATGATCGCCGTACGCCAGCTCCCGGTCCAGGTCGTCCGTGGCCAGGCCGCCGCTGGTGCGGGCGCCTGTGGCGTCAGTGCTGACTGTGATGTCACCATAAGTCAGGCTGATGTCACCGTCCGTCAGGATGAGGTCAGAGTCGTCGTCCTTCAGCTGACACTCATTCTGGGGGAGGAAAACAAGGAACAAGTCCGGTTTATTACACTCATCTAAACTAAAACGGGGTCCATATAGGGATGTTATCGATTAACAGTTAATTGGATTAAAATGAGCTCAAATCGATTAAATAGTAACTTCTGCTTAGTGTTGTAGTTTTGCTGCCATCCAGCAGAGGGCAGCACTGGTCATCATTATGTGGGGCCAATAAATACAGAAGCAAAGATGGGGGAAACATACGATAACAGGAAAGAGAAATGTTCCAAATAGACTTCGGCGGGTTTTGTTTTGTACCATAGCGTATTAGCGTCGTGGAAGTTAAAAAAAAAAAAAAAAAATTCAGACAAAAAAATCTCCGAAATTTTCTGGAAAAACAAGTAAGTTTCTGAGTTTGAAACATCAAATATTTCCTTGAAAAAAGTTTTGAGATTGAATTTCTGAGTTTGAATAGTCAAGATTTTTCGACTTTAGGAACAGATTTCTGAGGTTAATCTTAAAATTTTTCAAAGTTTTTTTTTTTTTTTAGAAAATCTTTGACTTTTCAAGCACAGAAATTCACTTGTTTTTTTCTAGAAAATTTCTGAGATTAATCTCCAAATTTCTGATTCTTTTGGTGAAAATGTACTCCTTTTTTGTCTATAATGTCCCCAATATGTTTATAGATTATTCAGTCAGTATTAAACACATCTGACATGAAAAAAAAGTTAAATATAATGATGCGATTCTTTTTTTATATTCATCACATGAACAATGTATCCCTTCATGCTAAGGAAAGACACCCCACCCTCTTGATACAAATGAAAACTCAAGTTTGTAAGAAAATGGCCGCTTATCAACTAATGTATTAGTCGACCGATCAACTTTAGATCAACTCATTAATCGATAACTTGCTTGTCCCGTGTGACCTGCAGACTGACCTCAATGGCCTGGGGGCTGGTGAGGAAGCGGGCGAGGGGGCCGCAGCATGGAGGAAGCGTGGTAGTGAGAGGGGGGCCGCTGTGCGTCAGGATGGGCTTCAGGTAGCTGGAGAGAGGCTGTAGTCAAAGAAAACTTACACAATGAACTCCGAGGGTGAGCAACAGGAAGCAGCCGATAACGTGATTAATGCCTGGTTGGAGCATCAGGATCAAAAACTCCATCGTTTTTATACATTAGTGATTTTATTCCAGTTGTCTGTCTTTTCGTATTTTTTTTTTGCATACAGTGAATGAACCTCTGCCTATTCATGGTTCAGTATTTGCAGATTTTTATGTTTTTTCTCCAAATTATTCATGGAAATTTTGCCTGTTGGTGGATTTAAAAAAAAAAAAAAGAAAATCTAAAAATCTTTGAAAGAAAATGCAGCTCATAAAGCTGGAGTACAAAGGCACAATGCCACTTTACACTACTGACCCACTCCTGTTGCAAAATGAGATTCACAGCAGGGACAATGAAATAATTTAACTTAATAAATGTTGGGAAAAAAAATTTAATAGTTAATATTTTATTGTAATATTACACACATTGTATTTTCTTACTTGTTACATTAAATTACATGAAATCTTTATTGTTTTAGGTCAGTGAGGATTACAAAAATTAACAAAAATTTGCTGAATGTTAAAATTAAGGAAATAAATACTATCTTATTTTTACGGCATTTATCAAATCCACATTATTTTGGTAATCCTGAGTGACCTAAAAATAAATAGTTTGTCTCATTTAATGTCAGACAGTAAAAAAATCGATACTTTTTTTCTTATAGAGTATGTAAAAACCTGGTTTCAATTGAGATCATTTGTTTCTAAACCTAAAACCTGTGCTCCCCCTACTGGCTGAAAATATAAACTTCACCACTCACTCATGGAACTGAAACAGAACCAGATGAATCACAAAAACACTGCGAGCTGTTTCTATGAAGGATACTTGTGGTCGAAGGTGTACCAAATTCTGAAAAGCCAGGCACTTTCTTGTTTGGTGCTTCTCCTCTCTGATCCGTCAGCAAAACTCATCTGAGCCAACAAAAAGGACATTATTCTGCAAAACCAGTTCATTAACATTTGCTCTAAGTTTTACCATCACGTCGCTTACTTACAGAGTTTTCCTGATCAGAGTCAACTCCCACTCTGTTAAAAAAAAACAACAAATAAATAAATAAAATACATTTTTTGAAACTGTAATTTCTATCTACTCAGGTTGACAAGTCAAATTTAAAAAAAGTTAAATAATCTAAATTTGAGCCTTTTTGTTTCAAACCAAAATAACCAGGCATATACATTTAATTTTTTGTATTATAATATTCTTTGATTCTGCACCGTACAACGACGCATTTGGGCCATTCTAAATAGAAGAAAGGGAGAGTAAATTTACACCAAAAAACTTAAATTTTGAGATTAATTTCAGAAATTTTATAGAAAAAAAAAAAAAGGGATAGTTTTGAGATTGAAAAGTCAAAAATCTCAGAAATGTTGAGATTAGTCTTAGAAGTTTTCCACAAAAGATCTTGGAAATTTCAGACTTTTCTTCTGAAAAATTTTCAACTTTTGAAACTCATAAATTTCTAAGAATAAACTAAAAATTTATGATTTATTTTTTGCCAAATTTTCGACGACTGAACATCAGAAATATCCATGTTTGTTTTGCCAAAATATCAGATATTTTGACTAAAATGCATTCCTTTTTTTTTCTTCGATGGCCCTAATACGTTGTTGTAGCATTAGGACTAGTTAGGGAAGAAAATGTTATTTTCCACAGACATTATGAGCAGTTTGATGATTTAAACAGAGTCAATTAGAAGTGTCCCAGAACTGTGCGTATCAAGCTTGGCATTTGTTTTTAAGGAACAAAGAAAAAAGTGGGAAATCTATCTAAGTTTGTTGTTTCTGTTGTTTGTGTCTGAAACTGCTTACCGTATCCGCTGACAGGACAGCATCTGAGTGGTGCCGCCACCACAAACCCAAACAGTGAAGAAAACCACAAGAAGATTGGTGGAGAACATCATCTGGCGGGCGTAGGTGGCCGTGTCCCTGATGGACAGGGCAAAGGTCATAGCACCGCGCAGCCCTGTAAACCAAACAGGGAAACAAGGTCACAAACGTGATCATAAGGCAAGCTGTCTGTTTTTAACAGTCCTGCAGTCTGCTCCACTGGCCTGCAAACATCATCATGTGCTGGAAGTTGGATCTAATCTTGTTACGTCGACCCAGATTAAGGAGGAGTGACAGAGGGTAGATGTTAGCAGCTCTTCCCACAAACAACGCCAGCTGGACGGGAGGAGCGTCAAGGAGGAAAACCAGCGGAAGATCCTCACACATAACTCCACAAAACTCCTCACTAAATCAATTCTGAATGAATAAATAAACACCCTTTTACGATTGTAAAAACTCGTGAAATGTTTCTGTTTTCCAGGTTGAAAAGATACAAAAGCTCCAACGATGAACATGGGATTAAAGACGTGGTTCTGGAAGGTGAACAGGGTCAGACCCATGTAGGAGAAGATGAAGTTCTCTGCCAGGAAATTTAACAGCTCAAACAGCTGAAAAAGAAAGAAAAGAAACGTCAAAAAAGGTTAAAATTTTGTCTTTGAGTCTCATTAATGATTTGGTCGTGAAATTGACGGCTTTTATTCACCATATCGTAAAAGTACAACTAGTATTTATCATACTTTCTGATGAGTTTAAATCGCTTCGTGTGATTGTGGTGAAACGGATGGACCTGAAAGACCATCGGTTTTAACTCACATTTCACTTTACCAAAGTTTTCTTTTTTTAAAGTTAGGTCAAGTATTCAAAACTCCAGATTGTTTTCGTTTGAGTTTCAGATAGAAACACTGATAGAAGTTGTGATGAATTTAAATTTTTAATCAGCCAGATTGTTGATTCTGTTGCATGACTTTGTTTTTATGTTTATGATGTAAAGCACTTTGAAATGCCTTGTTGCTGAAATGTGCTATACAAATAAAATTTGATTTGATTTAATAATCTAAATATTTATTCTCCGCTCCCTTGAAAATATCTCTATGAGTAGTGTTAGCATTCTGCTTGTTTGCACTATTTTCTGTTTTTTGTTTAATTAATCCTTAAAATGTCTTAGAGAGGTTAAGAAGAAATGTAATTATTGATTCCATCAGTGACTGCTGGTCCCAATATGATCACATAGTTATGAATTGGAGTGTCAATATTGTGATTCTGATATTTTTATAATTTTCAGAACTCGTGCTTTTCTGTAAAAATATGCACTTAAGGTTTTATTATTAAGGAAAACAAATTACTGCGTCAGAATTGATGTTAGGTTGAGAGGATTTTTTAATTTTAATTTCTGAAGCTGATTATGAAGCTGAGTATGAATTTTATTCATACATAGGCCTGTCGCAATAACAAACTTTACTCAATGATAAACCATTCTAGAAGTTATTCCGATAAGCAATGATATTGTTTTGAGACCGTTTTCAAGAATGATATTTATAATGGGATAATAATGCAAGAACACAAACTCAAAGATCAATAAACTTTAAATTATAGTGAACATTTAACACTGGAACAGGAAGACATTTTAAATATTCCAAAATAAATAAACAACAGAAACAACAAGTAAAATAAATTCTAAAGTCTCTGCAAACAAAATGATCCAACAAAAAAGGAAACTGAAGACTTTTGTAATCCAGTTTTTGGTAGAAAGAGAGAAAAGAAAAAAATCAATCATGCAAGTAGAAACTTTTATTTATCATGCAAGTAATTGTTTTATTGCTTATTGCAACAGGCCTAGGTGAATCACACATGTAATTTAAGGTAGATTATTATTAATTACAATGAATCCTGGTGTATTATTTTTACAACGACACCCTAATACTTTAGTAAATACTAAACAGTTTTGTAGCATTAGTCTGGTTCTGACCTGCTTTGTCCGGTCCTGAGACTCTGGAGACAGATTGTTGAAGGTGTAGTGGGCCTGAGTGATGCCACAGAAGAGCACAGCCACAACACCTGCAGAACACAACGTGATCATATGAGCGAAAGACAAGCAAACCACATTTAAATCCTTTCAACGAGGCTGGAATGTATGAAATTATATGTACTACAGATTCGCTTTAAATTTGTGTGTTTGCTACCTGTGAAGCCACAAGCTTCAGCCAGCAGGAAGGTGCTCCAGGACATGAGGAAGAACAGAGCCGTCTCCAGCAGCTGAAAGTCCCTCAGTTTGGTGAACTTCGTCACGTAGTTCCAGTCAAGGACTTTATTGCAATTAATTTAAGTGATTTTAAGGGTGCATTGTCTTCTTCAGAGCTTTTTGTGTTGTTTACTTCAGTGTTACGCCTGTGGTGTAGCGCCACCACAGACGAGGAGGGAAACAGATTTTTCAAAGGGTTTGGTTCCTTTGACACAATGTGATGTGAAAGCAAACCGCACCAACCGAAAATTTCACAAATGTTGCAATTTTGAGCCCCAATCAAACCAAATATACTGAACTACCAGGTGTCAAAAGACCCCAATTCACTTTCTATCTGTGTTATGTTACAAAGAACAATCGGTATGCTCGTGTTGTTTTCAGTACTTTACACACACCTATCTAGCAATCACTGATAGCAGGATCTTATTAGTAACCTAAGGCATAACCTTGTTTATTCGGAGCTTATGCAGCAGACTGGATAGACGACAAAACCAGAAAAGATATGAGAGCTGTAACGATTCCCGTGGCAACGCCCAGAGAGAAGGAGCCGCTGAAAACGCCAAGGAACATCCCTAAAGACTTCAGCAAGGCCATGGCTTCAAACGTGTGGCTGTTGTCTCCTTGTGGCTGATATGCAACAATAGACCTGATAATAAAACAGAAAGAAAAACGCTTAAAGGCAAGTATACACAATGGACACCAGATATTTGCATATGTAACCCTTCTTTGTTTGACTCAGGTCCAGTAGGTTGACTTCACGACAGACACACTCAGGTTCTCTGAGTTTATTCTAACACAGGAGGAAATCAAGTTAGTAGTTAACATCATTCCAGCCACAGTTACCGACGGCAACAGAAAAAAAAAAAAAGGGGGTGGGGGGGCGGGAGGAGCTGTCAGTTACTGGTTGCTATGGTAACCACCAACTGCCAAGAGCAGGGCAACAGAACTTAAAACGCCAATAAATGTCCGGAGAAGCAACTGCTTGATTTAGTCAAACAGTTGACAATGCACTTTGTATTGCCTTGTTGCTGAAAATGTGCTATATAAATAAAATTACCTTTACCTTACCTTTAAATTAAATAAATTCAAGGAACAAAGAAACAAATTTTGACAAACTTCACATCCACAATATTGCCAAAACAAAACCCTGTTACACATACAGTGTATAAAAAAGACAAAAACTTAGTTTTCTTACTGTCTAACTCAGATTAAACTTATCCTGTTTTAGGTCTGTTAGGATTGATACTAACAGTATTCTCAGGTTTACAAGCTTCCCACTTTTTTCTAGAAATGTCACCATTTGTTTGAAAACCCAATGAAAATACAACACCCTACCCAAAACACAAATTATTTCAATTGTAAAAAGCAAAGCCAAAGAAAATTATCAATATATTGTGTTTTAACCAAATAACACAGTTTCTTTCAAATAAAGCAAAGCAAAATGAACATTTCCATTACTGCCTCTGCTATTGAAATACACACACTTTTTAAAAGTTGTTCTAACAGAAAAAACTTTTAAACTCGATTTCCCTCTTAAATGTTATCCTTTGTCATTTTCTGCAAATAATTTAATTATTTTTATAAAAAGTTAATTATTTCTGGCTTCAAATATTATTTGTGCTGTTTTACATTGAACCAAGACAGGAATTTTTACCACTGCCATTTTTATAAAAGCCTCATTTGTGTGATCTTTTTAACCAGCTTCATTTATTTATCTAATGGCCCGCTTCTGTATTGTAGTTACTGTTTGGATATTATTTTTTTATGCATTTCTTCAAACTTCTGCACAGTAATATGGTAAAAGTAATGTACAGTATAACCCATAAAGATCTTTTTATCGAGGAAATGGTTCATTCTTTGTCTTTTAGCAGATGGTAATTTGGAGAACTTTAGTTCCGATTTAATGTCAGACAGAAAGAGAAACAAAAGTTTGTGTCTCTTTATGCTTTTAGCTGTGCATGTAAAAAATAGCCATACTGTAAACCAGAGTAGATACTTTATTTTCAGAAATGTTCTCTTACTCAATTTGACCAAACAGCAGGTCTTTAACCAGTATCCTTATCAGGCAGATATTGAAGGGCATAACTTCACATTCCAGTGTTTTACTTCAGCATTTAAATAATCAGAACCAGAAAGAACTTGGGCTGAATGCTTTTCTCTACTTAAAACAGTCCTGCAGCAGGAACATGGAGATACTTAAAAAAAAACGATCCATTGCTGGGAGGACGACCAACTAGAAACAGAAAAAAGATCTTAGAATATGGAAAATTATTTTTAAATTCATGTTGAAGGACAGAAAACTCAGGACTGTTATGGTTAAAAGGATAAAATAATGTTATCAAACTTTAATCAAATATGCACTGAAAATAATTTAAAGTCTGAGATGAAAAAAAAATATCTGGCAAGACTTTTTTTACTTATTGCTCCCTAGGTAACAATTTTTCACAGAAAACACACCAGAGGAGTTCAGTGCTGAAAAGTTCAGACATTATTAAATATTTCTTTATGATGCTCTACTATGCTACAGTAATAAAATATTCATTTATTTGCAGGTTGCTGTTATTTGTACTCAATATTACCATGTAAAAATCGACACATATGAACAGCCCTAGTCTGTATATTTTCATATGGCATCAATTACACTTTACTAACGTAGTTTTAGAATAAAATGTACTGAAAAACACCAAACAGGAACTTTTATCATTTTTTCCAACCAAAGTTGATTCTAAAATTAGATCTGTTCAACATGACACACAAATCACAAGGCATTTTGTCATTAAGCTTCTCATCTCCTCTTCAAAGATAACTAAAAGGGTGTGGAAATTTTTTTCATCAAACATCGTTTACCAAAAAGACAAAAAAAAGAAAATAACGCAATATTCTAAAACTCTGGCTGGATAAGCCAGGGTAGAAACAACAAAAGCCTCCGATTCGTTATGCTAGTCCCCAGGCACTGCAAAGGCACACAACGACACGTTCTACTTAACGCACAGTCAATGAGCTGGTGAGGCCCGCATGGCCCGCTTCCTCCTAACTGCATTCTATTATAATGCATTATTCTGTCGAAATTACAACAGAACAATGAAGGGAAGGATGAAAAACGAAGCAACACCAGGGGAACTGATTCCAGCTTGGTCAAATGTGAATCTCACAGCTGGTTGGTTCACTGATCAAACATGAAAAACACACACTTTCATATACGTTTGTTAATGTCACAAACATTCAGTCATCATGATTAGACATAATTTGATTTGAAAAACTTACGAGGACAAAACGACCGCTACGGCATCATTGAGGACGCTCTCTCCAAACAGTAACGCATACAAGTCCACGTCAACCTGCAGCTCGTGGAAGATAGCCAGGACCGTCACTGTGAGACCAACAGAAACGCATAAAAACTGACATAAACTGAAAAGACATTTAAGAAAAGACATTGAAAGTTCCAGTTCAAAGGGTTAAAATATATTCCCTGAATAGAAAACATAATCAGAAGTTCATTTGAACATGTACCCGGGTCTGTTGCTGAGACAATGGCTCCAAAGAACAGACAGTCAGTGAAGAAGAAGTCTCCACCCAGTTGGCCCAGGTGCTTCATCAGCGTGACACAGCCGTACATCAACAACCTGTTGAAGGACAGCTTTAATTATCTTACTAAATGGATTATCGACACTTTAAAATGGATCGAAGTAGTTAGAGCTGTGTTTTTCTCAGTGCTGTTTCTAAGCACAATCATCTTACCCAATAATAAAACAGGAAATCACTGTCCCCACAAAGGCATAAGCCAGGATGGATCCCATGTTCCGGAAAAAATGTCTCTGAAAAATAAAAGCAAACATGCAGCTAACTTTACTGAGGTTACAGTATTTAATCATAAATTAAAACTATTTATTTAAAGATCTGAGGATGTTGTACCCTTTTCAAGCTGTAGCCTGCATGAAAGATGATGGGCGGGAGAAGAATATTGAAGAAAACCTCAGGGTCAAACGTAACCTGAAGCCCACAAAAACAAAGATATGCGTCAATAAAACAGCAAAATAATCAAATGCTTCCATGCTAATTAACGTTATGTTAAATTAATTATTTAATCAAGAATCACACAACTGGGAAAATGAGTAAAATAACATGTTAAAAGACGGCAGCGACTGAATCAAGCATCAATTAAGGCTGAGATTTTTCTTATTGTAGGTCTGAATCCAGGTCCGTGCAAAATTTGTGAGAGCAGAGAGAAGTTGGAACGTTTTTACTTGACACTGGATCACACAGGGTGCAGCCTCTTACAGCACTACAGTACACCAAATTAAAGCGGAGTTTTTCACTTATTGTTTGTGTTGAATTTGGGATTCCAGAGAAATTAAATCCTTGGAAAAGTATTTCCTCAATTAATTAAGGATTTTTATGTGACAATCCAACAGAAAGTAGCACAGCTGTTAACTGGAAAGTAATGTTTGATTTTCTTTTTTTTTACAACTATAAATAACTAACATGAGTAGAGCTGACAGTTTAAAATATCTTGCAAAGAACAATGGGAAAACAACTCAGTGATAGGTCATTTTACAAAGTATTATCTCAGAGGAGGTAAATTATTTGTGTTTCCCTAAAAAATGTAGAACTTTGTAGTTGAAATTTGACAAAATGTAAAAAAAAAAAGTTCAAATGGTATTAACATTTCTGCAATCAGATGCCAAAGCATGACACACTTGTCTATTTAACCAGAAATAACTCAAGTGATTTGTGTTGTTTCAATTGCAATTTCTTTCTTGATAATTGTACATTCATTTATTTAAAATAACCAGAGTCATGGCTCCAACTACAAAGCTGCAAAGTAAAGTAAAACACCAAAATGCCCACTCAGTCATCAGCAGTAACTACCACAAACGTGAGAAGACAAGCCAGTACCTTGCGCAGCATCTCATTGTCTTTCACATCATTCACCTCGTTGGCACTGATCTCCCCCTTCAAGGTGTATTCGTAAAATTTGCCACTGACATTTACCAGCAGGGTGGCAGGGCTGGCATTGACAAAGCAGCTCGTCGAGACGACGCTGGCGTCCCGAGGGACCTGAACGACGTAGCGCAAGATCACCCCGACAATAAGGCCTGAGAAAAGAGACGGAGAGCAAAAATAGAACAGGGGAGGGTTTAATTTAAGACAACAAAGCTCCATTTCTTTTTAATGCATTTGAAATTTTCTCTCAAACAAGTTTAAAAACAAGAATCTGGTGCTTGTGTTTGGTACTTTCTCATCCACACGGAGGCAGAAATAAAATAAATTCATTCACCCCTGATATATGTAGCTTTAGTCTCACCTTGATCACACACTTTTTCATGCCATCAACAAGCTGCTGGTTAGTCATGTCTGAATTTCTGTTTTGCTAGTAAATCTTAACTTGCAGTGGCGTCTAAACCTTTTGCCTCAGAGGCTAAAACTGTTAAATTGAAACTACTGGCAGGTCACAAAATTCATTAAATTAAGAACACAAAAATTTGTTTATTTTAATTGTTCTTTTTACCTGCTAAATCATGTTGCCTTATTAAAAGAAAAACAGACAATTTCCTAACTTCTAGGACCATCGGTTGATTTCTGGGGGGGGGTTTTGGCCCCCCTGACTTGTGTTGGGGAGGCTGATCAAATTAATTTCAGGGGCCACAAATGGCCCCCGAGCCACACTTTGAACTTCCCTGGTCAAGTGGATTTAATAAACAAAGTGCAGAAATTCATTGATTTCCTTTTAAGTCTGCAGATTAGTATTTACATCATTAAAACTGATGTGGATGAGTTTTTGGGTGATATAAAAAACCAACATGTCAGGTTAAATAGGAGGAAGTAGTCAGTGCAGCACAGCATAAGCAGATTAATTACTGTCTTGTGTCAATCAAATGTTACCAGTTTAACCTGCGTGGAAGGGAAGTGAAACGTTTTTGATGTTATAAAGGGAACAGAAGAGCAGCTGCCTCTTTTCAAAAAATAAACTAAAGCTCACGGTGTTGACATTTCACATCTGATCAATATCTGCGAGTCTGATGGCCTCTCCCAACTGTCACTCACCGTAAATCATGGCCAGCCCGGTTTCGTGCAGAAACCTGAAGCGCCGGTGCTTGAAGAGCCAGATGGTTAGGATGGTGAGGGTGAGGAGCAGGATGAAGATGAGCAGGTCTGCGCTGTCCTGTCTGTGGCTCTCCTCAGCCTTCTTCTCTGTAACGATGTTCTCCATGGCACTGTCCTCCTCCTGGGCTGGAGATGATGCTGCTGAGACACTGATGAACACACACAGGCTCACCAGAACCAGCAGCCGCAGCGTCCTCAGAGCCCGCAGCGAGCCGTCCACGCTGGTTTTTCTCAACATTATGGCTATTTTCTGATAGGGTCAATGTCGTCGGAGTTAAAAGAAAAAGAGAGAGAGAGAGAGAAGAGAATGAGTCACGAACTGAGAAGAGATGACAGCCAAGACGACAGCAACAGAGTCAACCCGGAAGTGAAAATTATTTTTCTCCAGAAAGCGTTTAAATGTGTTTCACGCTAAAAGCCTTCTTCGGGGTTGTTTTAAATTAGCCGATGCTTGAAAAAACATACATGTTTAAAACAATAATTTTAATACTGAAATCTCAAGCTTATGAGAGATTTTGAGCTTTTAACGGAAATTAACCATTTCACTCTGACCTGTACGTTTTTATTTTGAAATCTGCATCTTATGTCATTTCAACAGGAAGTGAATCCAAACAGGCATCTAATTCTTTTTCAATTATCGCTGCGAAATATAACTTTTGCGATAAAATCAATTAAAACTTCCTGAATATATTTGTGACTCTTGCTACTCCAAGCTAAAGAGCGGCAAGTCTCACGATACAACCCAAATGCAACGTTTGCATATATCGGTATTTGAAAATTTATATTAATTAAAGTTGAAAACGCACCGTATTTCACATAGAGGCTTTCCTTTTAATTATTTCATATTTAAATAACTTACCCGTAACTCGTATAACTCATACAACTCTTGGATAAAGAGGTGATTCTTGCACTTTTCGGATGATCATGCACATTTTTAATTTCACAATTATTTTGCTGACAGGCGTCAGCGGAAGTGTACAAACGAGAAGATGAAAACATCCGAGGAACACGTGAACGCAGCACAGCACATCACTCCACAGTTAGTTTAGCTTATGGCTAATCTCTATGGTCAGACGATACCTTGATTACATCTAAATCGTTCATTTCGAGTTTTCTTTGTTATTATTCTTTGCGGATCTGCATTTCATTTCAACTGCAGGCCTCGTAAATCACGAAGCTGGAAATGACGTCTAAAATTAAAGGTCAGCGCCACCATTTAGCCTTCTTTGCTAACATTAGCATTGCTTACCTTGGTTTATTATTATTTATGTTGCATTAACCACATCTGCGTTGGAGGAATGAACGCAAACAAATGTAATACAGTGTGATAATTTAAGTTTACTGCGTTATATCGATTATGACAATAGCAATGTAAACGTTACAGTCTGCGGTAAACGTCTTAAGGTTACTATGTTTACCTGCTCTGTTTTGCACTACAAATAAAGCGTGACAGCTGCAGTAAGCTTTGGGTAAATAAGTTCATTTTGCTTAGTTTGATTGTCTTCCTATCCAACTCCGTGTTTAACTAGAAGGTTTAATTTTTAAAAAATGTCGTATTCATGATAAAATAAGCGACAAGCTCTTAGTAAACTCACAAATGACCCGAGATCCCTGTTTATGTTTTGATTCTAGTGGGAAAGGTCGGCTCCAAGAACAAAGAAGATGCTCCTTATGAGCTGGAGAGCCAGTTTGTCTTGAGGCTTCCTTCGGTGAGGAAGTTTACTCCTTTAGTAAAAGTCAGCATGGTACACTGAGTTTGAAGTGATGTGAATTCACTTTCTGTCTTTTTCAGGAGTATGCCTCAACAGTCAGAAGGATAGCACAGTCCAGCAGTATGAACATGAAGGACAGACTTACAATTGAGCTGCACCGTAAGTTACTTCATCAGTAGTACTGCCACTGTTCTGTGTGATATGCTTGACCTGTTTGTTAAACTACTCATTTCACTTCATGTCATTATGAAATTAATCTCACAAGATCTGCATTGTTGATGGGAGGATAATGTGCACTCATTGTGTAAAGGAGTATAATTTTGATTTCAATCATTGTTTTTTATGTTAGTCTTTAAAACTGAAGTTGTGTGCAGGAGTTTGAATTTATTGAGAATTTTCTCTAATGCACACAGAGCCTAAATGACGCATACAGACTCAAATATGGATAACCGCTCCCATAAACTCCTGGTATAATTCAGACTGGATGTTTGGCGACTCTTCCTGAAGTTAATAAGAAGTTGCTAGTTTCCTGGGACTGGCACAGTTTTTAAGCAAAGCCTGTAAATTTTTAGTTGGGTTGAAGTTGGGGTCATCAAGATTCAACAGGGTATTTCAACAGGAAAATGATTCAACTGAAAAAATGAACAAATCAGGACAGCATTACACATCTAAAATAATCCTTTACATCAATCCCACTGAACATATCTGGGCTATACTTTAAAGCCAAGTTGATGGCAGGAGACCAACCAGTTTAAGTTAACTCTAACAATGCTGATAAGAAGAATTATCAAAAGTTCATTCAGAATTATGCCTAAACTTGAGTCATGACTTTGAAAACAGAAGAATATTTTGCTAAATATTAGCGGGGTTGCATTTGTAACCCTTCTTTGTTCATCTTAAGTCCAGTAGGTTGACGTCACAACAGCCACAATCAGGTTTACTGAGTGAAATGCACAACATTAACTATGATAACAGTCAACATTTACAAAACATATGAAAAATTACTCATGAAACCTTGTATGTAATTAAATTGGTCAAAAATATATGTTAAAATATAATACTGATAAAGAAAACACAGAGCTGATGCTAATACATACCACAGTTACAGACAGCAACAGGAAAAGGAGATGAGCTGTCTGTTACTGGTTGCTATGGTAACCACCAACTGTCAAGAGCAGCATAACTAAAAATGTAACTTTCTGACTAGAAAAACAAATTTGAAGTCTAAATCAACCAATTTTGACAATCTATAATTATGTTGAAAATAAAATTCTGTTACATATTTAAGTTTGTATCAATATTTTTGACTTTGTGCGTATAGAAGGAGATTCTGATTATATTTATTATATTGTGGCGGATACAATGTATATATTTCACACCCGAATGTGTGCTCTTATTGTGAAGGGGAGAAGGTGAGGTGAGAAGACACCAACGGTCGTCCTTCATTCTATTTTTGGTTTTGGTTGGAAGACATTGAGAATAAAACAAGACTCAAATAACTTTTTTGTCTTTTTCTGCTGACTTCCACAATGTGTTTAATATTAATCAATGTTGATTCATGTGTTCACCAAGAAAAAAGCAGTACAAATTAGGGTTGTTGTAAACGAATATCTTAGTAATCGAGTAATCTATCGATTATTCTTACGATTAATCGAGTAATCGGATAAAAAAAAATTATAAAATAAAATATAGGTAAATGTGGCATAATACCACTGAGGCGGAAGTGAGAGCTATGTGTTACACAAATAATGTTCCGGCCGGAACACGGTGTGCTAAGTAATAATACATAAATTAAGGAAGCTTCGAGGCAGGTACATTTTCCTCGAGGAATTTTAATAATCGAGGTACTCGAATCATTCCAGGAATCGTTTCAGCCCTAGTACAAATACATCTTTCAAAAGCATAAAATTTCTTCATATGAACTTCTGTCTTGATTGAGTTTTACATTTACGTTCTGGTTTCATATTTATTAGTATCTTTTTAAATTTTGAATATTGCAAGATTAGTTTTCAGTGAAAGCACTGCTGATTAGCAAATCAATTATATGCTTACTTGTGATTAAATTAAATTTGGTGGCTTCAACAATTTTACTTCTTCTGATCATTTCCACGATAAAAATTAAAAAGTAGTTCGAAATAATAACATTTATATTTTAACTTCTGAGTGGTGTGAACACAGAATTTGGATATTAATTCATAAAATCCCTTAAAAATGCTGGGATACATCTAGAAGTCTTATGCATTTAGTTTTTTAGCTAAGAATGTTAAAAGGTCCATCTGACGAGAACGCAGTAAAAACCAAATTGCTTTTATTTCTCATTGTTCTCTGGTTTACAGCGGATGGTCGTCATGGGATAGTGAGAGTTGATCGTGTTCCTCTGGCCTGCAAACTGGTGGAGCTGCCATGCATGATTGAGTCCCTGAAAACAGTAGACAAGAAAACATTTTACAAGACAGCTGATGTCTGTCAGGTAAACCTTAATCTCAACTTAAACTTTTTCTTCTGTTTTTTTTTAGTGCTTTGCAACCTTAAATTTGGTTAAATTTCTTATTTTTATTTATGTGGGATAATCCAGTTGATCATTGTGAAGTGGAAGTTAAATAATAAACGTTTTCCAATTTATTTTTACTAGTCAGGATCAGACAATTTTGAAAACCATCCATAATTTTCCTTCCAATTCACAGTTATGTACTATTTCATGCCCAAAGAAATTATGACAAGTTTGCAATTTTTTATATGACAAAATATTAAAAAATTTCTTAATAATTCAATGTTTTCTGTATCTGTGGTTAGATGCTGGTGTGTACACTAGATGGAGACCTCTACCCTCCTTTGGAGGAGCCAACTGGCACTGACCCAAAGACTAAAAAGAAAGACAAAGACAAGGACAAGAAATTTGTCTGGAATCATGGCAGTAAGTTCATAAATATCCTCACAGGTCTTGATTTTTTTTAAGATTTTAGCTAAAAATGTCTAATATTAGCAGATTGTCTTCTTGCTAACTCTGTCGTTTCACGTCCACAGTCACCTGCCCTCTGAAAAACACGCGCAAGCGAAGATTTCGGAAGACGGCGAAAAAGAAGGTTTTAACATAGTTTTTTTTTTTTTGAATTCCCCTCCAGCATTCCCCACCTGTCTACTAAGCTGTTTGATGACCTGTCTCTTTTCTGAGCTCTCCTCCAACAAGACATTTACATTTCATGAAACAGTGGTGAAAGTGGAAACTAAGATTTACATATAAATAAAGCATTTCGTCTTAGTTTTCCCCAAAGACTTACAAAAAAAAAGCCATTTCACAATAGCTTTGATCAAAGTGAACGTGAGCGAGCCGAAGCTCTACATGTCTACTTTGTCTTGTGAATGGATTTTCCTGAAGGTGTGGAGCAAAGCCATATTGATTAGGCCTCCTCTGTTTCAGTCGCTAATGTCCTTCCTGGCCGGCAGCCAGCTGCTACCTTCATGTGCTTGTGGTTGTGTGTATGTGCATGTTGGTTTACAAGTATCCTGATCTTTCTCTGCTTTTTTCCCTGCTGCAGTACATTGAATCTCCTGATGTGGAAAAGGAAGTGAAGAGACTGCTGAGCACAGACGCAGAGGCTGTCAGTGTTCGTATCCTTTTAGACACCTGCGGTAAAAATATTCAGTGCATCCACTGGAAAACTGCATGTGTTGTTGTGCTTTACCAAGCAAAATAAATCTCGTACCTGTTGAAGAAAGTAGAAGATCACACATTCAGGTTCGTCTCAGTATATTAGAGCAGGGGTGTCAGACTCACTTTTATTTTGGGCCGTATCAAATGTCTGAATGTTCTTAAAGGGCCGGTTATTTCAGAATGTATTCATAAAACCCACTAAACTGTTAAAATATCAATAGCTGCTTGTCCCAGTATTCAATAAGTGTTTCTTAAAATTAAATAATTTTGAACATCTTTTCACCCTGGTCAGTCCATCCAGGATTTTGTGATTGTTTTTGTTTTGCAATCAAAGTCACAGATTTTGTGGTACTAATTTAGGGATATTTGTAAGTAATTTTTATGATATATATGTCTGATCTTAAGTGTGACTTTTTATCAATCGCTGCATCGATCAGGCACTTACAACTTGATATCGAGTAAGGTTGAGACAGCAATCACTTAAACCCAATTTTGAGAAAAATTTGCAGTAAAAATCAGAAGAAAAAAAAATTGGGGATCTGTTGATTTTCTGTGGATTTTGCAGATTTGTGAAAAACTGGAGGGACTAATTGATGTAATTTGAAGTCTAAAGGGACACATAAAAAGCCCAAGGGCCAGACTTGGGCCCTGGTATTTGAGTTTGACGCATGTGCATTAGAGTGTAACTGAAAACATGTTTTATATCAGTAATTTTATTCAAAAAGAGATTCTCTTATAGATTTTCTACATAGTGCCGGTGTTTATTTCTTCTGATTTTCTACAATTTATTCTCTTTTTGCATGAAATCTGTCATGGAAGTGATCAACCTTTTGCTCTGCTGAAGTGATTAGGAAGCCCTGGTTACTTTAATCGTGACTTTGAGCTCGTCTGCACCGTTGGTCGTTTATCTTCTTCTTGATCTAAAACTTATTGGTTTAGGTGAGGTGTTGTTAATAAATCAACTATCTCCCTAAAGCTCTTAATTTTGCTTTCCAATCTCATGGCTGCCATTATCTTTGCTGCATTCACATAATTTTCCACCACACTTTTTCCTTCCACTTAACTTTCCATTGATCTATTTATGGCTTACTCTCTTTGTGGGAGGTTGTCAGTGACTGCTAGACAACCTAGCCAGTAGCTTCTCCATTATCATGCAGTCCAGAACAAGACTGTAACATAACATTTCTGCATGAAAAACAAAAATAGGAGGGGTTTATTTAAAATTCTGCTCTTTTGAGAAACAGGACCTTAAGTTTTCTTTAACAATAAGACATATCCAAAAAGATTAGGAGAAATAAATATTTGACAAAAACAAAATATTATAAAAACTCACTGCAAAAACAACAAATCCTACAAAGTATTTTTGGGCTTTTTTCTTGTGCCAACTAACTTACAAGTAACTTTACAGGAAGATGTAAGAGCTTGTTTTAAGTAAATAATTCCTTAGTGTTGATGAAAGAGTACTAGATTCTCTGACATATTATTTCACTAACGAGACATTTTCCCCATGTTATAAGTGAAGTGTTAGTTTTATCTTATTTCCAGGGTACAAAGATATTTGGACTAGAAACTTGTAGAAATTAGTTTTTTTTTGCAGTGCATTATACATTATGACAAATCTCAACTGAGTTACTAATGCAGGTTGAATCAGGTTTCGATAATAATCTATTTTATTGTGTCTATAACCTCCACACGTTGTCTTTTATTATGGTTCATTTTTGCTGTTTAGATGTTTAGATGGAGCGTCTTTCTTCTCTCTGGTGTGACAGCCATATTTGCTCCTCCGACTTTTATTTTCCCAGCTGGATTTATGCAACACTCAGCCTCCTGTCCAGCTCACCTTACTTGCCTCTGTGTAAAGCGTTTGTTGGTGAAGATGCGGTGTGAAAAGAAGCTTTTAAGGTCTCTGATGAAGCTCTGAGCCTGCCTGACAGAATAAGAGCACAGGGAGGCTGCTTTGTGTGGCTACTCGCTGTGAGTTAATTGAGACGGACTGTTCATTATCACTGCTTAGTTGAACACTGTAAAACTAGACTATTTATAGTTCCATTGTTTGCATACAGCTTTAGACATACACACAACAAGTCCATGCAGAGACGTGGACAAAGCTGGAAAATGATCTGTTTCTCCAATGGGGAAAAATCTAAATAGTTTTTAATGCAACCAACAGTAGGAACATTATTAAAGCTCCTCCTCTCTGCACTCTGCATAACCTTTTTTGACAATAGGACAGGACTTGTCTTATTGCATTTCTCAAGTTTGGTGCTTTCAGAGAGTAGAATCCTTCATCATTCCTCCTCGCCCAACCTTTCCTTCTCTCTTTTGCTTTCTTCCCCACAAAAACCATGAAAGAAGTCTGATTTTGGAGCATTTCTGAGTTGATTTGGCCACATGTTTTAGATCAGGGGTGTCAAACTCATTTTTATCTTGGGCCACTTTAAGATCTTAAACATCCTCAAAGGGCGGAATGTGTTGATAAAACTACTGATTAACAAATTATCTCAACATATGATGAGTATGTCATAAAATTAACCTATTTTTACATTGTAATTTGACACTATGCTAGAAACTGATTTGTTTTTTATGGCCTTCTAAAGCAGGGGTGTCCAAAGTGTGGCCTGGGGGCCATTTGTGGCCCTTGGACTGGGTGTGTGTGGCCCTCAAAAGCTGTTGAGAATGATAGAAATTTGGTCCATCCAAATTGACTTTTTTATTTTTAAATCAGGATGAAGTTATTACCAACATTATTTTCTTTTTATAGCTAAGCTTTTATTATAAGTAGAAAAACGTTTATTCAGAGATTTTTACTGACTTTGCTGAACCAAAATCAACTTTTATTTAATCTACTGAGCTTGGCTAATTATAGCAAGCATTTTGACAAAAGGTGACCTAAATTTTGCTCTTGTAACTGAGAATAAATTTATTATACTGAGCCCAAAAGAATTTGAAAACAAGATGCCTTTCTTTACATATAGCAAACATACAAAGTAATTTTTATATTTAAGATCTACAAAAAATAACTTCCCTTTTCTACTAATAAAATTTTTTTTACTACTTTATTTGCTTGATTTTAGTTTTTGTTCTCTTTTCTTTTGTTTTTTGAATCGACAAAAAGTTTCAGCACCCCTGCTCCAGAGTCTTGAGGGCCGGATTTAAATATTATGACTTTATTCTGGTAATATGACTTTATGCTTGACATTTTATGACTTTATTATCATATTATTACGACTTTATTCTTATATTATGACTATCCTTATATTTTTTCAACTTTATTCTTGTAATATTATGACTTTAATCTCATAATATTATTTATTTACTTTCTTTCTTACATTTTCTTAAAAAACTCCACATATTTGCATTTTTCATTTACGACAGAAAAGGTTCTTCTCTGGCAAACCTTGCAAGGCACTGGTTGGCATGACGACGACGTCAAATGGTTGCTATGGATACTGGGAGACCCTAAGAAGCCACTCCTTAGAATTTTTCCCTTGCTGTCCTGCTCACTGTTTATGTAGGATAGAATAAATACGACTTTGTAATTATTAGCAAGCTATCATAATACTATCTTACCATGGATGTTGTTCCTATTAAATAAACACCCTATTACAATAGAATATTAATTTATCTTCAAGGTTTTTAACCCCGTATTTACCAGACGTGCCATTCATTTGGTGTTGATTTGTATGCTGTGTGTTTCTCTTTGCAACATAAGTGAAGTTTCTAGAAGTTGTTTGACCCTAACTCCAGATGTCCAGGGTGGGAGGTCATAGCAGAGGATGAGTCCAAAGAAGCCGACCAGCACGGCTCCCTGGCCAATCTGGACTCTTCTCCCGGCACCTCGGGACACAAGATGGGTCATGGAGCCTCGGGTAAAAACAACGCAACTTATTCATTGTATGACGTGTGGAGAAAAAAGGATTTGCTGATTTTGTAAGTCTGTTTAATAACAAAGAGTTTCAGGTGAAAAATAATTCCCTTCCTTTGGGTCGCCATGGATACATTGTGAAAGATTTAGTTTGCTTTGAGTTTCTCACTTTAATTTGTTAAAAATAAAAATAAACCACTGTTTCTGTTTGCTGTGTGTTAGTTATACAATGAAAGAAAAAGGAATCAATTTGATTTTACCAACACACTGCAACAAAAAATATTATTGATGTTCAGCTGTTGATGAAATAATTCCTTTGTGGTTTAAGATGATCAGTTACTTGCAGGACCATTATATTTTAATTTTCTCATCATAAATGTCAAAATATTTTTATGTCTTCAAGTTAAAAGCAAGATGGCTCCCATCCATTTTCCTATGTTGCCCTCTTGTGGTTTACCAGTTTTGGTTGTTTGATGCCAGGCATTTTTTTTGTTTTGTTTTTCCAGACTTTGTTATATTGTACTTCTGCGATTTTGGAAATGTTGTGCTCTGATGTTTTGGCTACAAAAATGTGGTTTTGGGACTCCAGTGAATAAGATCTCCCTGTCAGTGTTTGGTCCTGATGTGGGATTGTAGTTTGGAGCAGTCAACCAACCCAAACATATTATAAATGAGATATGTTATATTCATAATTAATTATTACAAAGAGAAATAAATTGGAAGTAAATTGAAAAAGGTCACTTGAAATGAGCCAGTCTTTCCAAGAAAACAAAATGTAAGTAGGAGTAAAATTTAGCTACGGTTGGTGAAAAGGTGAAATCTCAAATTTCCTGCGAAACATCGTAGCGGTGTTTGTGATCATTTTACCTTAATAGGAACTAAGCCTCATGTAACGTGAACCATTTTGTCTTTTAGGTGATAGATTTTAGGTTTCAGCATTTTTCTGATTTGTCTCATTCTCTAAAGTTCCACACGACGAACTGAGGGAGATCTTCAACGACATCAGCAGCTCTAGTGAGGATGAGGAGGATGAGGGGGACCGGCACGACGACGAAGACCTGAACATCATGGACACTGAGGACGATCTGGTGCGGCAGCTGCAAGACAAGCTGAACGAGTCGGACTCGGCTCAGAATGAAAGCGACAGAAACAACCAGATAGGTGAGGAACAAAACTTTGGCATCATGGGCTTTCTGCTGGTTGAATTAATTTAAATGAGGACTGCCAGGTAAATAGAAAGTGAACTTTGACCCCATTACTCTTTACACATACTCTGGATTATCTAGCATGCTGCTTTCTCTTGCACACTGGTTTTCTATAGGACTTGGATCCGAATACTTAGAGGTCATCATAAAGGATTAGCCCCACTACAGAAAGAGCAAGAACAACCCTGATTATTTTCCTTAGGTTTTATGATTTTTTTCCCCCTCAGAATTCCGAATGTTTTTCAGAATTTTGACTTTTTCTCAAAATTCTCACTTTTTCCCATAATTCAGTTTTTTTCAGAATTTTGACTTTTTCACAAAGTTCTGTCTTTTTCCAAAAGTCAGAATATAAGATTTAAGACAGATTATCTATTTTTGTTTTTAGATTTCTTACCCTTTTTTTTTTCTTAAAATTCAGAATTTTTTTCCCCTCAAAACATCTAAAAACTCACTTTTTACCTCAGAATTCAGGATGTGTTGATGAATTTTGACTTTTTTCTCAAAATCTCACTTTTCTCTCAGAATTCTGATTTATTTCCGAATGTTGACTTTTTTTTCTCAAAGTTCTGTTTTTTTCCAAAACAATTTAAGACAAAATATATATTTTTGTTTTTAGATTTCTAACCTTTTTTTCCCTCAAAATTCAGACTTTTTTTCTTTCTTTCTGACTTTTCCCCCCCCCTCACTCTAAGCTTTGGCTGATGAGGCAAAAGCTTAGTGTGATACAAATTCTGATGTTTTTTCTCAGAATTAAATTTTCTTTCTGAATTTTGACTTTTCTCTCAAAATTGTGACTTTTTTGTCTCAAATTCTGACTATTTCCCCCCCAAAAAAGTAAACATCTATAGTTTTTTTCTCAAAATATAAAGGCAGAAATCTGAGACTAAATTCAGATTTTAGACTTTTTTTCAGTTGCTCTAATCCTCTTTTGTATAAATTGTATGTTCGCCTGTATTTTCTATTTTAAATAACAGCTAGAAGAAATGAAACCCTATATGTTACAACTTTAAAAAAAGCTCTCATACCTTTTTATTTTTATTAAAATGCTCATAATTAATGGAGCCATATGCTCTCCTTATTTCCCCTACAATCCACTTGATGACAAACAGACCCAGACTGGATCCTCTGGGTAGGGTTCAACTGTTTACTTAAAAAATAAAAACAGTGCAGATGAAAATTATCCTCATAAATTATGAAAAATTAAAAGAATAATAAGAATGAGATCAAAAACTCATTCTGGTTCCAGTGCAGCTGCTCGACTCAGTTCTGCATACACACACACACAAACCTCCTTAACAGACTAATAAGCTATTATATTTGCTAGTTTAGTTTCTGATATTACAATTCCTTAAGCATGAGAGGTTCTAACCCGTAAAATATCGTCCTGTACAGATTTGAACCTGTAAATAGTCACTTTTATCCTAATAAACGTAAATCATCATAAGAATTAACTTAATTAATCCTGAAGATCTGAACAAACTTAAACTGAATTTATGCTTCTAAAACATTATTTAACTACATGATTAACTGTAATTAAATGTTGGATTTTTGAATCACATTTTGTTGTAAGAAAAGGTGAATTTCTGTTAAGGAGCTTTAAGCATCTTTACCAGGGGTGCCAATAACTAAAGAATGTGTATAAATTAGTTTAAAACCGATTGAAGTTAAGCTTTTTAGTTATTATATTAGTCTTTAACCCCCCGTTGGATAGTGCAGTTTTCTCTATGAAGTTTATTACCATAGTTCAAATATTCATGTACAAAAGCCAAAGGATGATCCCAGATCAAGGCTCGTATTTGTTAAATGTAAGATATGGACATGAGTGCCAAGTGCAGACTCTTTAATTTAAATGTATTCACATTCAAATAACCTCCATACCTAGCAGTATGAAGCAATAGGCGCCTTAGATTATGCAATGTTTCACGCTGGGCTTGCAAGTCCCACCTCAGGGTAAATGTTCCGCCTCTTAGCCAACGCAGATGTTATTTTTTCAGTCCTAGTTGTCACAGCGACAAGGTTGGACTTTGGAAGAAAGTTTGACGTTAAATTAAATCAGATCGCCCTCAGGTACTTGTCAAAACAGATGTGAAAAAATAAAAAATAAACTGAGCCAAGTATCTGAACTTTTAATAAGGCTTGAGTTTTTTAGGTCAGACATCACACGCTCCGAGTTAAATAAATAGCCCCTCTTTCACTAAACACACACGCTGTGCCCCTCACACACTGACAGCTCTCAGCTAACCAGCCTGACAGGTGTTGTATCTCAGCATGCAGCTCGGGCAGCTGCCCGCTCTGGCAGCGCTCTGCCTCCTTATCTGCATACATGAAGCTGTCAGTCAGCACCACTGGTCAGCTCCAAACACACTTTATTCCCAGTATGTTTCAAGCTGGCTCACAATACTTCCTGCAGCAGTTCAAGGTTGTGATCAGCGACGCCGCAGTGGCTGCTTCTTCAGTAATTTAACAAAATACAGCAGCTGCACCAGAATATTAAGCACCAGTCGTTACAAGCAGAGAGTGGGTACAATTAATTTGATTAATTTAGATGCTGATGAGGCAAAAGCTTAGTGTGACAGTCCGATTCAATTTAATAGGGAGGTTAAGCCTACAGTGGTGTGATTTAGCTGTCTCAATTCCTTAAATTGAACAATTGTTTCCTTTAGATCCAATTTATCCTCTTCTTGTGCTAAAGGTGTATGTGTTGTCCCTAGAGTGCTGCTTGTGAAGGTGCTCCTGTAATTTTTCAGCTTTGCTGCACAAAAAAAGCAAACACATCAATGTTTTATTTATGTTTTTTTATATTTCTAACATACGAACCACCCTCTGCTTTCTGCAGTTATGGACTATCAGGTGCAGATTAACAACATTAAGGCCAAGCTTCAGGAAACGCGTGCCAGAAAGAAACAGCAGGAGGAGCTCATCATGAAAGTGGAAAACCAGGCCCTGAAGGTGAGCAGCGAATCCAATTTAGGATCACACCACAGAAACACAAAATATCACCAAGTATTTTTGGTCTAGTTCCTGGTAGGGGTGCACCGATTTAGCCAGCCAATTTCCTTAATTTTGGGAGATGGGTGATCGGCCGATTTTTACATGTGAAGCCGATTTTATCTACCTTGGCAAACGTCTAAAAATCAACCGCTGTCCTCTCTTGCTCTCCCGTTAGAGAGGTTTGACTGACCCTGCCTCTGCAGTCAGTGCACCCCTAATTTTTTGTGCAAATATTTTACTTGAAATAAGACAAAACTAACTTACAATTAACTTATCAACAAGATACTGGTGCTTTGTTTAAGTAAATAACTCCTTAATAGAGAGGAAAAAGCATTAGTTTCACTTATATCATTGGATAAATGTCTTGTTATGAGTAAAATAATCTAGTACTTTTTAATCAATATTAAGGAATTATTGACGTAAAATAAACTATATTTTTGCTGAAATGTCACTTGTGAGTTTTGTTTTATTTCAAGTGCACTAAGACATTTGCACAAGAAACTAGAGCAAAAATACTTGTAATAATAATTAGTGTTTTTGCAGTGCAGGGTTTGTTTATGCAGAAGTATTTCTTCACTGAGCAGGTATTTAATGTCATTCATAATAATTGAGTTGGTGAATTCTGCAGAAACCCTGATTTTAAATCAAACTTAAAGGGGATGGACACAAATGTATGCCACACGTTTTATATTTTTGGTTATAAAAAATACTATCTGTGTTTAAGGAACATTTCTACGGGTTGCTATTTAGCGTAGAATTCAGAAAAAGAAAAAAAAATCTCCCTCCTCGGCCCTGCGCTCTTTATTGAAAACTTTACAATGAGTGGAGCATGAGCAGACACGGGGCTTTTTTCATGTTGCCATTTAGAGCTCTCATTTCCTGGCGTTTTGGGACCGTCTCAGGCTCATCACCAGTCGTTATTATCACAGTCAAGTCGAAAAGGTCAGCTGTCTCTGACTGGCATTCCAAGTGGCCTTTCTGTCACAGAGAAGATACTGACATGAGCAGACACACATTTAAAGCCATCACACTTTAATGAGGCTCAGCATGTCGACTCCTACTAATCCTGTTTGTGTCTCTCTCTCTCCTCGCAGAATCGTTTCCAAGCCTTGCTGGATGAGATCGTTCAGCAGGAGGAGCAGGAGAAGGAGCAGGTGAGTAATTGTTTGGTAATAACTTCACGCTGTGAGCTTTTTGCAGCTTTCAGCTCTAAATACCAGCCTTTACAGAAAAGTTAGGAGGTAAAGTTGAATTTCTTCTGACACTCCCTACTGTGAAATTTATTGTGATGTGAAGAGTTAATTATCATCTTCTTTCTCTGAAGTTTAATTTGGTATTTACTGAGCCTCAATCATGTTACACATTTTGTCCCCCAACAGCTGGCCTCGCTTCAGGAGCAGCTGGACTCCCTGATAGAGAAGTGACCAGCAGGGGGCAGTCTCTTATCGTCTTCAGCCGCTCATCATCATCAGGAGAAAGAAAAGGGAGGAGGAACGTGTCCTCATTCAGGAAGGAGGCGTCTTTTATCAGCGAAACTTGCCTTGTCATTCCAATTTGGTCGTTTTTATGTATCACATCTGCAGCATTTTGATTTGTGAATATTTTAGAAGGGTTTTTTTTTCAAGTTGCTGCATCATTCATGTGCATATTGGGCTTTAGGAGGAAGTATTTTGTCATCCTAAAATAAATTATGAGTCTTGTACAAGTTTTGCTTCTGTCTTCTCTGTGTAAGAATGAGAAAGAAATGTACCAGCATATTCATATTGTTTAAGCGTTTGCTTCATCCATTTAAGGTGCAAATAAAATTTTAAAATTTTTTTAAACTATTGCTTTAAAAAAAATATATGTTTCTGCCTTTTTTAACTTAAAAATTAATAACAATCAAGATGAAAATGGCAGAAAGTTACCTTTTTTTCTTTAAGCAATCTTTTAAAATATTGTGCCAACAGTAGTGGGGTGATTTCCAGTTAATAGTAAGTAATATTAAACAAAAAGCTTTACTTTTCTATAAAAAGTTAAGTTCATTTTCCTAATTTTGTTAGCAAAATTTACATTTACAATAATTTCAATCAACAGATTAAGGATGAATTAATCTTAAAATAAGTGGGTCAGATTAAGTGGCTGTTTAAGGTAGCGTTGATACAGTCACACTTTATTTAGTTGTTTCACACACAGGATAAGTGAAGTTTTTCCATTATTCAAACCCGCTGTCTTTGCTTAGCAGCCAAATTGTAAAAGATCTTTATTTTTGCTCATAAAACAAATGGGAAACGATGGAAACTGAACAAAACCAAAAGGTTGCCATCAGCAAGTCTCTCAGGTGTCTTAAATAATTCTCCTTATTTTACTGCTCTCTGTTTTTGTGTACTAAATGTTAAAAGGAAAATAAAGCAGAAATGTTCAAGGTTGAGGCTGTACGAACCTTGCGGATGGTTCTGTTACAGGAAGTGATCCTCATCTGTGGCCAGACAACCTCAAAACAAATCCATCCTCATTTCTGACAGAAACAGATTAAAGGATGATAGTTTAGGTGTTTTTCTAAAAGAAACTCAAGAAATTGCTTCTGTGAATTTGCTGCACAATTGAATTAAATAATAAATAGTTTTAATATTTGACATTTAAAATTGTTTCTTTTTCTGACCCATCTTCTTTTCCAGAGATATATTTTTTAAAAAAAAAGGCTGAGTATGTGTTAGGATGTTCTTTTTCTTTTATGTGTCTATTCTCTTGTCCTTATCTGAACTTCACTTAATTTAAAATGAAGAGCATCAAAGAGTAAGTTTTTTGATTCATGCTTTGGTGGACTAAAATGGAGGTCGTTTTCAGAGTTTTACTTTTAATGAAAAGGAGAAACATGCTGTTTTTGACCTGTTGGTCGCTGTTCAAAGAAAATCTGGCCAATTCTAATCACTTACTGATTGATTATTGTCTCCCAACAGGAAATAGGTCTTTGTATCATGTCCAGCCTCACTAATCTACTCCAAATTATGTAAATAGCCCCTTAAAATCAGAAGTACAGTGCATAACAAAGCAAAGTAGACAAAATAAATAAGCACAACAACAGAAATAAACACAAACTATATTGTGTAAATGACTGGCAATACTTTTAAAAACAATTAAAAAGGAAAGTATGAATTAAAATGCATATTTGAATGGAACAGTTATAAAAAAGTTAATTTGCTGTCCAGGAAGACTGACACATAATGTCAACAATAAGATATTAAAAATATATATTAGTTTTAATTGCATGGAGGCCATTGGTGTCCTACAGATAAGCTAGAAGCTAAGTCCAGTTGAAAAGCTCTACTGAGAACAGTACACAGATCTGCTTGTAGTAACAGTGAAATGTTGTTGGTAGAGATAATGAGCTGTTTTAAATAAGTTGGTATCTATTACCTTCATCCAAGCTGAATAAACCTTTGAGATGCTCAAGGAAATCCTTGAGCTTCAGTAAAATGAGGTCACTGTAATTAGGCCTCAGTGTGATCTGACGCTTAGCCACTTTTGAAAGTTTAATTTTCTACACTAATATGTAATTAATCTTGGAAGTTTATTACACAGTTGTGTTTTTATTGATGATGTAGCCTAAGTGAAGCATTTTATTATTGAGATTGGAAGTGTAACTAGAGCACAGCCCTGAGGAACCCCTTAGTTTAACTCCAGTAAGTGATGGCAATTGTAATAGGGAAATGTAATACGTGCTCCTGAGGCTTCTTTTTGTTCAGATTATCTGAATATTCTTACCATAAGATTGGTCAGCTGCTCTCATGCAGACATACCTCTGCAGTGTCAAAAAAACAGCAGGGGACGGACCCACGATGCTCGAGTCAGAACTTATCAAGATCAGATTTATCCTCTTTAGCATCAAACACAGACTCACTTTTCTTAACAAAAGGCAAATGGAAGAATCATTAGTCCATAATAATCCAAAACTTCATAAAACCTGTCTTCCCTTTGTTAGGAAAAACTTTCACAAGATTTAATGACCAGAATCTGTAAAAGAGGCCCAGAATCAATTGCTAGCTAGAACAAACCTCACAGACTCGTTTTCATTTTTGTTCTGACCTTGCGTTGTTTTAATAAATTTTATCATCCAGACTATTGTTAAAGTTTTTTTTTTTTACAACACAATGCGTATTAATGTTAAACTGAAAACTGCACCTTCCTAAAGACATGACTTGACCAAAAACCTGATTTTCTTTTAAATCCAACACTAACAGGGCAAAGTAAGAGTTGTTTTTTATTTGACAATACTTACGGTGAAACTTTTTTCTTGATCAATCTGATGAGGTCAGGTATTTTATTATTTATCATTTACCCTTGAATCATGAGAAAAAGTTTTAAAGAAAGATTGTAGAAAGAGACTCGTTAAGCCCTGTTGAATAAACCATCAATGACAAGTTATTGAATGCAAAGAGAAAAAAGAAAATCAATTATTTTTGTTGTCTGTGTAGTTAAAAATACATGTTTTGAAGCAGTAGTAGAAGCTTCAACCTGTTTTGATTACTATAAATGTATATAGTACAAATCTTTAGTTTGTACTGTAGTACAAAGTAAATTAAATCTGAACAAGAATGGTTATTTTGTGACTTGCGCCCCCTATGAGTGAACGATTCATAGGGTGCAACCAAATCGATGGCGGCACCAGAGATTTTTTTTTTCCTACAGGTGCGAAAAGAGGCAAAGTATTTCATAAAGGATCATTTGTTCTTCATTCTCAACACACAGAAGAAAACTACAACAGTCACCAATAAGGTGGATATTGAATAACTGGTATTCTGAACCAAATAACTGTAATATGGCTGACAAAACTATCACGATATAAACATTCATATTAGTCAATATTGATACTGATTAGTTTTAAATATCTGAAATACTGCCAAAGTGGTGACAAGGACTTTCCTATTATCCAGTTTCCTCTTGAGGTCTTCTTCTTCGATGTTTTTAGGCGGTTGGCGAATAACGAAAACGGTGCATTACCGCCACCAACTGGTACGCAGTGTGGACCAAAATGTCACTTAAATATTAAATTCTCTTGCATAACCGTGTAAATTTAAGATAATGAAATATTATCTAGTGAATTGTACTTTTCGAATTATTTCCAAATAAATCAGCTAATCTAATTTAACTTTAATTCTATTTAATTTTTGAATCAACTTTTGTCTTTCTTCCTCATATTTTTGACAGAATAGCACAACATGTTCTACTGTCTCCACAACAGTCACGCTTACTATTGCGATGTTTCCTTCCTCTTCCTTTTGAGTTGGCATCATATGAAATGTGGATATTAGAAAATAATCAATTTTAGCTTTACGCGCTACTTTACCGGAAGTGAAAAAATAGGCATACAAGTTCATTTCCTGTTACGAGGTCGGATTTTTTTTTAAAATCAAAATACAATCATTGATTGTTTGTTATTATTATTAGTTATATGAAATGTCACAACTACCACATATTGAAAAATTATTAACTTGGATGCAAAATAAAATAGTAATCTGATATTCTCATGGGGGGGAGGGGGGGCTGTAGCGCCCCTAGCGGCGCTTTTGAACCACATAACTGAGTTTAGGTATCTAAAGTTACGTCATCAAGTTCATCATATTTATCAATATGATCTTTAGTTGTCCCACAGGAATCTAGACCTTTCCCGTCCAGATGAGCCTGCGCTTCCTTGCTCCTTCCCGCAAGGATTGCCCCACCAATCGTCAGGGTAGGCGAGGGATTAACTCCACAGATTAAAGTGGCCATCTCCAAACCCTGGCTAATCCCGCCATCTGTCAGAGAGCAGCAAACCAGCCAAGGCTCTCTTCACTGGGCTAATTAGAAAAGCCAGAAGAGCGCACACCCAAAGACGAGGGAAAGGAAATCTTCAAACTTTCCTGTTTAATATTCAGCGAGGCGATGGAGGAGACGTACCTTCTCAATTATCCAGGCGTCAAGAAGAAAATCCTGGCAGGAGGGAAAGGACCTCTGCCTCATTTCCCACCTGGGACAAAGGTATCTTTAAATTCCCCTAATGCTGTTAAATGCTGATGAACTAAATAAATAACAATTCTAGTTTTTAAGTGGATATTTATAGATGGGTTTTATGCACCTAAATTAGATCTTCTGAATTATTCATAAGGAGGGGGAAATTACTCCATGTCTGGCTCTCATGCACAAAGCAAACATTTGGTCAAATAAATTGCAACATGTTTTTTTGGCCCACTTCCTGTTCAGCCTCTGATCTGCTTTTCCCCTCCTTCCCAGTCACCATCCAGCCATATGGCACTGAGCCTGGATGTTGTGACAAATATTTTCCATGACAATGCCAGCATGAATTTCCATTCACCTGTGTGTGTGCATGGGTGGGGGTGTGCGTGTGTGTGTGTGTCTTTCCGATCTACCCCAGTTGCATACACGACGCTTTTAGACTTTTTGTCTGTTGGCTACAAGTAGAAGGTTAAGACTCAACATAATTTCTCAGTGATTTAGGTTTTGTATGTATTTTATAACAAACAGGTGAGAGAGCTAATAAAATCCTCCATCTCTAAACTGTAAAACATTTGAAATTGGTTTAACTTGAAAATGAAAGTCCACCTACTGCCTTGAAAATGCAATTTAAGTCAACAAGAACATTGTTTTGGTTCTAACTCAGGAATTAAAGTCCATGAAGTTGATTTAAAAAACAAGAGACAAGTTGTCTAAACATTATTTTTTAAGTTCATTAATCTTGAATTGTGAGTTTTAACTTAATGCTGCAATTCAAACCAAATTATTCATAAAATGCTAGAAAAAAACTGCCCTCACCTAGTTAAAGAGCCACATTTCTATATTATTTTACTAAAAATATCAAGTTAAAATAACTACTTATTTTACTTTAGAATAATTTACATTCTTGTTTAAAATAGAATGAATTTTATTAAACACCACAATGAATTCTGCTCAAAAGCATTTAGTCTGAACAGGACATTAAAATAAACATTTTCTTTAACAAAACAGTCAGATCAACGTAAAGCACTTCCATCTCAGGATACAAAAACATGCCGCTGAGCATTCTGGGAAAATAGCTTACACTCCTGTCTTTTTCTTCTTCCAGTTTTTTTAAGTGCTAGCCTAAAAACTCTAGTTTGCTCAACTCTTGGACAACTTACTACTACTGTAAGTTTATCTTTCACAAACTCACACATTTAGGTTCAAAGTCTAACATGCGCTAAATTTATTTGACTTGAAGAGAAGAAGATGGTAGACACAACAAAATGCGGCTCAAATGTTTTACAGTGTATGTTGCATAATAAGTGTCTGGAATTCAGTATGAAGTGCTTTTAAATAATAGAGCCACTAAAGCACTCACCACCAGGGCAATTTAAATTAAAAATGCTTGTATATTCAAAGAAAAACTGACAGTTTGGAACTACAGAAGTGATAGAATAACAGGAGGAACAATGAGAAATAATTAGGGAAAAATTAGAGAGTGTGATGTCAGAAATACAATTCTGTATTTTCCCTGCTGTACATCTAAGGTGATCTTCCATTTCCAAACCCTGCTGGACAACTTTGAGCGAACGGTCGTCGATGACAGCAGACTGGCCGGCAGACCGGCTGAGATCTTTGTCGGAAAGATGTTCAAGATGGAAATTTGGGAGCCCTTGCTGACGTCCATGCGGGTCGGAGAGGTGGCAGAGTTCTGGTGTGACGCCATTGTGAGTCCTAGAGGTCATACTAATGGAGCATACGAATGTGTTTTATTTCAGCCCTATGATGTCAGTGTTTTTCTTTATGTGTAATTTGTTTCAGCACACAGGTTTGTATCCCATTGTGTCGAAGGGAATGAGGATGATTGCCCAAGGGAAGGACCCCTTGGAGGGCCAGAAACACATGTGTGGCATGGGGAACCTATTCCACTATCACTCCACTGGCTTCCCGGAGCTCGACGAGATAATGCGAAATCCTCAGCCACTCATATTCATCATGGAGTTGTTGCAGGTGAGCTACAGAGTTTTATTAGATGATTTAAAGATTATTAGCCCCACAGCAGGCTCAAGTTCAAATAAGAAGCTGCTTAGTGCCTCCAAACCAGCAGGGGGCGCCCAAGAACTCTATAATTTCTGTCATAAATACCTTATAAGAGCAGAAAGAATGAATTTCAGGTAAAATATTTTGGTAAAAGTTTTATAAGCCTCGGACTAAATCCGGTTAACACAAAGTGCAAAATACAAGAAAAAACTAACAAACAAATGAATTGACATAAACCATGAAAACAAAAAGAGCTTGGTTTACCAGCAAAACAAACAAAAATGCATTTGTATTTGTGATAGTTATTCAAAAATATTTGAATAACAATGTTTTTTTATTATTATTATTTTATTTTCATGTTTTAAATAGTTTAATATTTTGCTGTGGATTTTTGTTTGCTATTTTTGCTGAAATTGTTTTTATGTTATAGCAGGTTCTCCTTAACCAACTTGGGCTCCTATTTTTCAACATTTGATTCATCTTCCAATCATTTTGTACCTGCTAACATACCATTAGTATTCACATGTGTAACCTCTGTAGCTAGTTTCTGGCAGAAGTTAAGTGTTTTGTGAAAATATAGATGTAAATAATAGTAGAAATTGTCAAATCTCATGTATTTATTGTCTGACATATTCCATTTTGATTTATTTTTATTGTCCTACATCAGCAGAACATTCATCCTTAACTCATTTTCATAACAAAACATCAGCGTACCAATGACCAGCACCTGTATTGACTCTTATAATGGTTATGTTTTCCTGAAGATATGTTGTGTTTTTGTTTGAAGGTTTGCACCTCAGGGCTTCTGTAGAATAAAAGCAAAGAAAAAAACCATCAGATGTCCTCCCTCTTTTATGCAACAACACCACATGGATAAAAAAAGAAACATTTACAATGCACTGACAGCATAGACAAAAAACCTGATTCTGTCTAGAAACATCCAACTTTGAAGAGATAAATAAGCTGAATCTCATCAGGGACTTTGATGCTTCAAGATGTAAAATCTATATTTTTCTCTTCTTTTGATGCCTTTTTCTTAGGGGAAACTTAAGATCTCTGACTTAAGTTGTGTAACTTCAACGTAAAAGTTCACGCAGGAAATTATTTAGCCTTTGTGCTCTTCGAAACCTAGACCTCTACCTGCAAAATGTTTAAGCAATAAAAGGTCCTACAATACACTATATAAACTGCAAGAACGGATCCATTTAAAGGTAATTTCCTTTAAACTTAAAGGAAGTGTATGGTATTGTTTTGTAGAGCACAAAGACTTAAAGAAAAGAAATTCAATTATTTGTTCTGGACTTTTTTTATTAGCATTTAAATAAACAAGTTGTTGAAAAATTAGCCAATTTGTATCACTTTCTTATCTGCAGTAACATTTACGAATATCTAAATGACATGTATTTATAAAACATACCTAAAAATACTTTTGGATGACTGTTTCGTTCCATTGCCTGAGGGTTTTTTTTCCTGCTCTGCTCCATGTTTATCCTGCTGTGTTCTCCTCCTCCCCCCTGCTGCTCCCAGGTAGGAGACCCCTTGTCTTACCACAGAGAGTCGTGGATGATGGAGAAGGACGAGAAGCTGCAGACGGTGCCCGTTCTCCACATGCAGGGCAACGCTCTGGTCAGGCAGAAACAATTCAGAGAGGCTGCCAGCAAGTACAAGGAAGCTGTCCTGCTGCTAAAAACAGTGCAGTCCAGGGTGAGTAAATGATGGGGATAAATCACGGTTATACATGTCCTTTCTGTCCTTTAACACATTCATGAATGTACAACTGGTTTTACCACTGTACAATGGCTGCTGGAAAAGACAAGTGTTTTGTTGTTGACTTACCATCTAAAAACCAATTGCTGCATTCTTGTTGGTTGTGCAGGAGGCTCCACTTTTGCTTTTCAAAGATAAACAGTTGTATAATTTCAAATCTGTTCGCACCCATTTTCACGTGCGACTGTGAAGGTAGAGTTGGGCACCAGATTATTTGGATTTAAAGAGACAGGATGCCCCAGAATATCTAATTCTGAAAGGGGATCAAAATGAAATTTCATTCATCAAGAATGATTTTGAGCAAAAAATTTAATAAAAAATCTTTTGTATAGCTACTCTAACCTGGAAGGAAGCATCATGTTTTTGCTTTAGTCACTGTTTCAAATCCTTTTGTTGTTTGAATCAGTGAAAAAAACCACCAGACCCATCAAGTCCAAGTAAATTATTCATCTTTACGAGGAACTGCAGAGTGACAGCAGCACCATGGCCATGTCCTGTTTTCTTTCTCCCGTCTCTGCATGTGTTAGGAGATGCCAGGTGATGTAGACTACATTAACTTGGGGCGAATGATTGTCCCCCTGGAGCTGAACTACTGCCAGTGCATGTTGGAGCTGGAGGAGTACTACGAAGTCATAGAGCACACAACGGAGCTGCTGGAGAAACACAAAGGTAACAACAAAGGAAAGAGGAAATACTGCTGTAAGGTTCATGTTAGGAAATCGCTATGCTGGGAATCGCGTACTTAATTTATCTCTTCCAGGAAGAAATGACATAATGTACTCTGTCTTTTCTTCCATCTTAGTTTTTCTTTTTTTTCCCCCTGCGTCACCAAGCTTCGTACTCCCACATCTGTGTCGCTATACCTCTGAGGTTAGCAGCTGCATCGGAGGCTCCACGGTTAATCTTGTGCATTGAGGTGGTTTAACAGTGTGAGGTTATTATTCACTCCAGAGATGTGAACCAGCAAATCTCACCATATGCTTGCTGTCCTCTAAGCTCAAGGCTACTGATGTGCTCAAAATCTGAGGAAAATGAAGAAAACACAATTTCTTATCGGAGTTCCTTTGGTGTTTTAATGTTCAATCATGGTTTAAGGTCTCTTTTTAATATTTATTAACCGCTTAAAGTCAATTGTATTGAAGTTTATCCTTTGTTGTTGTGACTGAAAGACTGTTTCTGGATTTGAATTACAGAAATTTTGACATTTTGAAGCAGATTTTCTCAGTATTGTTTAACATGACAGTCTTTTCTAGTAATGACCTTCACTAGGGTTTTATTTTCTGCATGTTACCCAAGTTTATATTTATCGATTTAAATACAATAACAAGATCTCTGCACATTTCCCTGTTTTAAATATAACCATTTTGTTGGATGAAGCTTTCCAGTGCAGAAAAACAGAAATGACATTGAAGTTTATTATTATAATAAATCACTGTGTCCTTATAAAGTCCACTGTTACCAAAAAGGGCTCAAAATATATTATGCACCAATCCTCAAGGCAAAAAAACGAAGAAATTATAAAAATGCAATGGCTTTTGTGACTCCGTAATGTAACTACACTAATGCAATTATGCATGCCATAATTGATTATCCTATTAAAGTTGACATTTGTCAAGATGTGAGGATTGTTGTGCAGCAAGTGAGCTGTCTCTTATTGTAAACACAGAAACTGGTGATCTTTGTGCTCTTGACAGAAACTGAGATGTGATCAGCAGGTCAGGATTAGTTTTAATGAATTAGCGAATAACGCTTTGACTGGAGTGTTAGGTAGCTGCCACCTGCTAGTCGTGGTCCAAGAGAAGTCGATAAAGGAACCAATAACAAGAGTCCTTGCAGGTTCACTGGTGCAGAAAATCTGGTCTGCATGAAAGAATCTGTGAAAAACATGAATCCTGTTAGTTTCAGCAGAAGACCTAGCATAAATGAACCACAGACTTTAAATTGTAGGCTTTTTTGTATTTGTATTTTTAATCAAAGAATTTGGTGTTTACTTATTGGATTACATCAATCAGGGCGTGACTGTCAATGTTATGACACATAAAGTAAAACGTTACTCTCAACCATAAAGACCTATGCTTAACAAATGGTTTGTCGGGAAACGTCTAAAAGTAATTGTTATTCTTCACAGAGATGCCAATGGCTTACAAAATGTTTTATTATAGTGGTGCATTAGGGTCATTGTAGATTTTACAAAAAAGAAGTAAATTTCTTACAAAAACTCAAAAACTTTGACTTTAGTCTCATAAAAAAAAAATAACCCAAAAAACTACTGGATATTTCTGTTGTGTAGTATCAAATTAAAATGAAAGTAAAAATTTGTTTATTGAAAGATAAAATTTTCTCTCACTTTTAAGAGTTTTGTTGTTGATTAGTGAAAATTTCACTTAAATTTGTTCTAAGTTATCGCCATGAACAGTGGTGAAATAAATCTGTGATATTGACCCTTTGCGCGTGACGTCACGTTCTCCAGAAGTCCGCTCACTCCGCCAAGATGGACGTCAAAACAACCAATGCGCTCCTTTAAAGTCTGTCTAAAAACGAGACATCTGTAGCCTAATGTGGCTTCTATTTAGTTGATTTCAAATTAAAGATAGTCGTAGGGTGATGCGCGGTCGGCTGCACAAACAGATAAGGATAGAAACCAAACTTGTAATTTTATTTTATAATTTTTAATGAGGAAAGATGGCGGCGGCGATGACTGTCAGCCCTCGGTGTAACCGCTGATTTGCAGCGAACACTTTTTACAAGGTAAGAAGATTAATGTTCATATACTTTATAAGTAAGTATGATTAGAAATATATTAAATATTGCATTGTGGAGAAGGTAGGCGTCTAACCATTGGTAACCAAGGCGACAATGCCGCACCGTCATGTAGCCTAGCATGTATGGTTAGCATTTAGTCTTTTGTACGTTTTTAATGCAACTCCGGTGTAAAGGGGAAACGCTGTTTATGACATAGTGACATAAATCATGTGGTGAATTCAGGCAAAGTCGGTTAATTAGTTCAACGCGTCAGGAGGGAGGAGGTTTGAGTCGGTTTCTAAGCTAGCTGTCTCCAACTTTTGTAAATACCGTCGTCTGTGAGCCCAATCCAGGTGTGTTACCTTCACAGACAAATTAGCTCGACTCGATCAAGTAGAAGCCATAAATAAACTGGCAAAAACAACTCGGGGAAACAATTTCAATCGCTCTGTTCAATACTCCCGTCCCTCATTTCCGACGTCCATCACGGCGCCCGGAATGATGAAGTGACGTAGTTACAAACGTCAGATTCTTGGACACTCCTGATTTAGAGAAACCAATTAACCTGACATGTTTTTTGAACTGTGGGAGGAAGCTGGAGTATCCGGAGAGAACGCAAACCTGCACAGGGAGAACATGCAAACTCCATGCAGGAAGACATTTTTGCTGCTTGGCAGCAGCTTGGTAGCACTGTTGCTAAGTGTCAGACATAACCAAAAATGTAGTGTCCTTTAAGGTTGTTTTAGTTAATAAATGATAAGATTCTTAGAGTTTAAATCTACTTCAATTCCTGGAAAACTTTTATATGAAGGATCCATTAAACAAAGAGACCTGCGTTAAAGTTGCTTCGGCTAAATTTTTAAAATGTTTCTGACTTTCCATGAGAAGCTGCTGGATTCTGCAGCTGTACGTTGTGAGAGAGCGCGTAGGAGGACATGAGGTTGACATTACCGCAGGTTTTGCAGCTGGAGCAGCCATGGGAATTGCACTGTCACACTCATGGCTAGTCATATAAGCCGAGAGGAGCCTTGCAAGTTGGCACAGCCGCCACTTCAGAGCCTCACGAGTTCCCTCCCTTACCCTGTGACAGAATGCTCAGAGACAGCCTGGATTTTCAGTATTACACTTTTTGTGATTATCCTGTGTTAGTTAATGTACTTTGGTGCTCCCTTAGTTTTACTGCATGTGATAATATTTTGATATGAATGAAAATCTGAGGTTAAGTCAATAATTATGTACCGAACAACTGCAGTTATGGGTAAGTGATCTTAAAGGCATGATTTTCACTTTTTCAAACTTTCTCTTACTACTACCACAAACTTCTGCTTATTTTGTGGGATTTTATGTGACAGACCAAAACAAAGAAGTGCATAAAGGAAAAGGGTGCATGGTTCTTTTTCAAATAAGTACTGAAAATGGTAGCATGCGTATACATTCAGCCCCATGAGTCAAAACTTTGCAGAACTATTTTTCGCTACAAGTGAAAATCTTTTGGGATTTGTCTCCACCAGCTTTATTCATCTAAAGACTGAGATTTTTGCCCACTCTTTGATGCACTGTAGCTTAAGCTGCTGTGAATATCAGCTTTCATGTCTAGCCACAAATTCCCAGTTTGATTTGAGTCTGAACTTTGACTAGGCCAGTCCAACTTTGATCAGCTTTGATCTAAACCACTCTTTGCAGCTGCGACTTTGTAACGAGCCGAGTCTTTTCTACTCTTGGTTTTTTCAGTAGTTTTCCTAGTGTTTGCTTTGTGTTCTGGTTTTGTTGTGTTTTTAAGCTTTAAATAAGAACTAAATGTCTCTCTGTGTTTATTCTGGGTTCATCCCTAAGTTGCCCAGGCTCACTGTCAACATGCAGCTGCACTCTGCTGGTTTCAGTATCACTAGCTGCATTTCCAGTAACCACAGAATTGTGCAAATTGAAATTACGAAAATAAATTTGCTTAATATAAACATGCCAATTTAAAAAAAAACGTGCTACAATGAGGTGGTTTTTCAGCCATTTTGAAATGGATGTATTTTGTAAAACTGAATTGGAAACCATTTTTTCACATCACAGAACAGTTGGACGTTACTACTGGGGGAAACGTCAAAGAAGCTGACAGGAAGTGGTAGGAGGATAGCTTAGATTTTTTTTTTTTTCTGACAATCTAAATACAAAAAATGTCCTATATTTCCATCCATCCTCCTATGAACTTTGACCAGGATTCCTGTTTCTGCTGAAGAACAGCTTTCCTACAAAGTGTTGATTTAAAAACAGCAGGAAGGTGAAAGTGTGAGACAGAGCACCGCGGTAATAAGATTTAAACATTACAAGGAGAGCAGTGGAGACGTTTTAAGCTTGACCAGTGGAGTGCGAAGACGCTCCCCTGTAAAAGACATTTCAGCAGTAACATCACATTTTGTCAGGTTACACCAATCTTACCAATTAATTTTTGTCTAGTTTCTAGTGCAAATATTACACTTAAAATAAGACAAAACTAACTTACAAGTAATTTTTCTGCTTGTTTTAAGTAAATATATAGGGATGCATCGATACAAAATGTGGGCCGATATTTATATCCAATATTTACCGATATTATATATATATATATATTTTACTACCATTTCCACACCTGCGGGAAAAGAAAACAACCAGAAACAGATGAAAATAAATATCAGTTGTTCACATCGGCCCAGTTTTATTTATCGGACCGACATGTTGTATTTCCCATCCATCCTCCTATGAACTCTGACCTGCATCCCATCATGCTTTTCTCTGTGAGAATATTCAGTCTCATGTGACCAGAGCGTCTTCTTCTTCCTCATGCTTGCTGCATCCCCAACACGGTTTATGTCAAACTAAACATTTTGTATTTCTTCTTCTCCTCCATAAAAGACAGATTTGTGTCATTTTTATTTTACTCCAAAGATATACAAAACTTATAAAGATACAAATCCCAGTAAAACACATTGAAGTTTGTGGCTGTAACCTGACAAAATGTGATGTTACTGTTGAAATGTCTTTTACAGGGGAGCGTCTTCGCACTCCACTGGTCAAGCTTAACCCGTCTCCACTGCTCTCCTTACAATGTTTACATCTTATCATTGCAGTGTTATGTCTTCCCGTTGTTTTTACAGCTCATTTTTGTCACTTTTCCGCAGCCTTTCATCACCTTCTCGTCCTCCTCTAAGTCGGTGCCGTGTTGTTGTTTCTCCTGCCGTCACTGTCATGTTGTCTGCTGAATTTTAAGTCTCTCGTTTCATCCCCTCAGCGCAGCAGTTCTGTGGAAACGGCAGGCTCGCTGCAGTGTTTCTGCCGGTTGCCGGCGGCGACAGTGAAATCTGTTTAACTGTTGGCTGAATAAAAATTTAGCATAGACAGAAATTAAATGCTGAGGAACAGAAAAAGCGTCGGTGAGTGTATCTAGCCCGAAGACAGAGGCACTGCCATGTGAGAACGCAGCGTTTCTTTACAAACTGGTGTTAAACACCGGTAATTTATTTTCATTGCATGGTAAATGTAAGTTACAAGCTTCTTGTCATCTTAGTTTAGTTAACAAAGGGTAAAAAAAAGTTAAATATGTTTCTGCAAACCTAAAAGGACGTTCATGGTGCTTCTACATATAACACAGATTCTCCTTGTGTTCTTTTTTTTTTCTTCTTTCTTTTACAGCTATAGAGCAAGAAATGTCTTTATTTTTGTATTTCTGCAAATTCATGTCATAATATAACTCAAAAATGCCAATTTAAAAGACTCACAATTACATTTTTGACCCCTGATTTACTTTTAACAGCCCTGCAAACTTTGGTTATAAGGAGGTTTTATAAACACCATGTGATTCATTTCAAAACACCTGGAGTCACAAACTAACTCGGCTTTTCTTCTCCGTCTCAGCACAAGGTGTGAGCCAAGAAAGCACTGACACTTTTTAATGATGGTCTAGTCAAAGGCCATACCTAAATCCAGTTGAAAATATGTGTCAAAATCTTTAATTGAGTTGCTTTTCACATCTTTTATCAATCCCTTTCCAGCTGAGCTTGAGCCGTTTTAAAGAATAAGATGGACCAAGTTGGTCGTCCAGTTGTAGCTGTAGTGAAAAGTATTGGCACATGTAAATGTTCTGCCTCTGATTCCAGTTTAAAATCTGAGAAGCGTTAAGATAAAACGCTCACTTGTCAAAAAACTCACTTGTCAAAAAATTTTAATTAGTTAAAGCTGCAGTATGTAAATTTTATGACGAATATGTTTTTCACTCGTTTGCTCACTATGTTGTGACATAATAATACGAGACAGTCTGTAAAAGATCGATCTCCTCCTCCTCCCTGAGCTGCTACTGACGTCTAAAGAAAAGCACAAAAACAACCAATCAGAGCCAGTAGGCGGGTCTTAGTGTTGTCAATCATCCTCATGTACTCTGTTAAATGTGCTACAGGCAGAGAAACATTACCGTTACAGAAAAACCGCCGTAATCAGTGGCTATGCTAACCAGCCTTACGGCGCGTTCACACCGAATGCGTTTAGCACGTCACAAACGTGTCCGACGCTTCAAGTTCGACGCATGTGCAGTTTGAAGTCAGACCCTTGACATTTTGCTCTCGAAGCCCTGGACATGAAACGCTTCAAATAGCGCAGCCTTTGGCCGCAGCCTCGCTGCGCCTCCACAGAGACTTTCAACGTCTGACCGTCAAATCGCGTTTGGTGTGAATGCGCCATTAGCATTCTCAACTGGCTATGCTAGCTACTGTAGCAGAGAGCAAAGGGGTTTGAGCAGCGCCACCTGGAGGGGTGATTGACAGCACTAAGACCCAGCCCCTGACACATTATTTTGGGAGAAGACAGAGGAGCTTGATTTTTTTTTTTTTTTTTCACAGATTATCTGTCTTATATTGTTCTGTAGCGCCATAGTGAGTTTCAAAAAATATCTAAATATATATTTCTAATAAAAATTAGATACTGCAGCTTTAAAGTCATTTGTCAGAAACTTAAAATGTGCTAAAATTATTTTGCCTAATTTCAGATGCATGCAAATCCAAATTTGACACGTTAGAGATATAAGTTGAAGCTGCAGTTTAGCAGATTGCAAACTCAGCATCTACAGAGCATATTTCTAGTTCCATACGAATAATAACAACACAATTTAAGCAACCGCTTGAATTTCTGCTTCTCAGACTGCGTGAAGGGCTACTACAAGAGGGCCAAGGCTCACGCTGCCGTGTGGAACGAAAAGGAGGCCAGGAGAGACTTCAGTACGGTGGCCCAGTTGGACATCACTCTGGCTGCGCTTGTTCGCCGAGAGCTGAAGGAGCTGTCGGAGCGCATGAAGGAGAAGTACTGGGAGGAGAAGGAGCAGTACTGGAACATGCTGGGGAGAACGGAGGGCACCAGTAAACAGGAGGAGGAAGAGCAGCAAGACGAAGAGGACGATAAAGATGAAGAAACAAAAAAGAAAGAAAGCGACTTTGAAAGTGGCAAAGCAGGAGAGAAAAGCGGTTCGTCTGAGATGAAACGTGTTGAAGAAGGAGAGTCTGGAGAAGAAAAGGTTCGGCCGTCTGAGGGAGTGAAGGAGGAAGAAAGCAGCTGTGCAGTGGAGCTCCAGGCCTGCGATACGATGGAGGGGAAGGACTGGCAGCAGATGTTACGGCTGGTCATGTTCCTGCAGAACGAGGGAAACTTCCTCATCAAAGAGCAACACTTCCCAGACGCTTCCGCCAAGTTCAAGGAGGCTCTGGGATACGTGGACTTCTTACAAAACAAGGTGTGCAGTACAAGACAGGTTATCAAGTAGAAAAACACTAAAATACGCTCAGATAGCTCTCACTGTTCTATCACCTTTTTATCTCAAACTTCTGCTATTTTTTTAACCAGATTAAGTAAATGTGAACTGGAAGAAAAATATTAAGTTATTCTCATGTTTTTGCATAAAAACATGAGAATAAAATAGTTGGTAATGTTTTGTGTTTTGGCACTGAACAAGCAACTGGAGCCATAATCTAATGATTTAGATCTCAGTATATTCAGGGGTTAAAGCCCAGACTCACTTTGTGTTTTTGCAGCGCACCGTTTAAATAAAGTTCAAGTCGAGAACTAAAAAGTGGTTCAGAACATCTTGTAGCTTTGAATAGCTTTCGATGATCTGCTCTGTCTGTTTTTGTACTGAAGAGCAGCGTTGGTTCACCGGGAAACCGAGGAGCAGAGCTAAAAATATCAGACATCCAGAGACGTCTCTATTGCAGCAGCTCTCCTTCAGCAACTTCCTCCTGCAGCCCTCAAATGCTCCATCTTCATTTCCCCTTTACCTTACAGTCATCGTCTTCATCATTCCTTTTCTATATTTGTTCACATTCGCTTGTTTGGGTTTAATCTTTCCAACATTTCCTCTGCCGTATATCACCTCCACGCCCGTCTCCGTCCGTCCGTCCGTCCGTCCGCTGCCGTCCATCAGCAGGTGGATCAACACGGCGAGGACTGGGAGTCGCTGGAGAAAGTGCGTCTCCCGCTCAGTCTGAACCTGAGCCAGTGCATGCTGGAGCTGAAACAATACCAGGAGGTGGTGGAGTTAAACAGCCGGCTGCTGAAGACACACAGAGGTAGGATTTGTTGGTTTGAAAAATCTAAGAGTTTGGCAGGAAGCTGAAAACGAAAAATCCTACTTGATACAGAAAGAGGAGCACAAGTTAAAAATATGAAGGCCTTACCTCTAAAAATCCTTTGTCTCTTTAATCTGAAAAAATGTAATTCAACATTCAGTGTCTGTCTTCGTTCCCCTGACACAAACCCATGGATGTCAGTCAGACATGAATTTTCCTTTTGCTTCCTCTGTGATGAATTATTTATAGATGAGGCCGATGTGAAATTTCTGTTTTTATGTTTGTCTTTTCCCATCATTTGGTTTTCTCATCTTCCTGTCACCGACCCCAAACCTGCTGGTCCATTTAGACGCTTCCACCTCAGTCAGGAAATTTTTTGTGCTGGTTTTGAGTTTCATTTCTGCTTATTTACAGAAGCATGCAGCCATGTTTATGCCCCGTATACGTTTTCATTTTTTTAACATTCTTTTCAAGTGTAGCCAGTTGCCTTTAGAGGTCGCCTCGTTGCTAAATAGAGTCCATGTTTGTTTAAGTTAAATCCAGATGATCTGTGAAGGACTCTGAGGTTTTCTGAGTGTATTGGAGCTCAAAGACTTGATACTGGGGCAGAATGGACCATTTCATGCACGTTGCACATTACTTAATACTTACTGATTTTTGCTCGTATTTTTTTTTGTATGATTTACATAATTAGGCCACTGAAAAAGAAAAAAAAGATTTTTTTTCTCAGAATTCTGACTTTGATTTTAGTCAGAATTAAGTTTTTTCAGTGATCCTTATTATATTATGTATCTTAACTGTCAGAAATTTTGAAAGTTTTTAGTTCATAAAGTGGATTTTTGAGTTTTCAAGTTCAGAAATGTTCTTTTTCTTTCTGGAAAATATCAGATTTTTTTTTTCTTACAAATTTTCCATTTTTAGAGCTCTGATGTTTTTTTTGCTTTTTCTATAAAATTTCTGAAATTTCAAGATTTTTGAGTTTTTTTTTCTCACAAATTTCCAACTTTTCGAACTCGGACGTTTCCTTGTTTTTTTCTAGAAAATTTCTGAGATTAATCTGAAAATGTCAGATTTTTTTTCCTCACAAATCTTTTCACCTTTTGAACTCAGAAATTTCCTTGCTCTTTCTAGAAAATTTCTGAAAACCTAAAAATTTCAGAATTTTTGTCTCAAATTTTCAACTTCACAAACTCAGAAATTTCTGTTTGTTATAGAAAATTCCTGAGTTTTTGCTCCCTTTTTCTATCTACAATGGCACCAATGTGCCGTTGTATAATTGCGCCTTTGGGGGTAAATTAGGTTTTGTCAATTGAATTGCCAAACGTGCTTGAACTCTGGTTGCTAGGTGAGGGGTTGGGCTTTGCTGGGGTTGCTAGGTAACGGGCAGATTTTTGACGTTGCATTCAGGTCATTTTCCAGAAACCAAAACACATAAATTTATCTCCAAGGAACATCTGGGTGTTTTTTTTAAGCACCTTGACTGTTTTTTGAAGCAGTAGAAACCGAAATGGAAGCACAAAAACATGCAAAATGTGAATTTTACGTCCCCTAAAGGATATAAATATAGCTCTGAACCATTCTCGTTTACCATCTACTTCCCCCCCTCAGTACTTCTGTCATCTCCACCTATTTCTTTCTATTTCTACTCCAAAGGTAACTTTAAAGCGACGTACCAGAGGGCGCGGGCACACGCTGCTCTGTGCAACGAGGATGAGGCTCGAAGAGACTTTGCCACGGTGGAGAAACTGGATCCAAAGTTTAAACCTTTTGTCCAGAAGGAGCTGAAGATATTAGGGGAAAACATCCGCAAAATGCACGTCGGCCAGAAGAAGAGTTATTGGGAAACAACAAAGGAGAAGTGGGGTCCTGTTGGAAGCAGGACCCAGGATGCAGTAAGAAAGAAAAACACAAACTCTGCCAAGAAAGCCACAGAAAAAAACACTGAAAGTCATAAAGTTGAAGAGAGGGAAAGCCCAGCAGAACACCGTCCTGTTGAGACCGAAGGAGCGGGCGACACAGAAACAGGAACAAATCCAGACCTGAGAGCAGAGCGTCGTGATAAAGAGCAAACGTATGGGAGGACGAGTGAATTGGGGTCAGATAAAGAAAAACCAGCGAAGGTCGCGGCTCCTGAAGCAGATAATCACAAAACAGATCAAGATGGTGACCCCGCGTCCACCAGCTCAGATAATGTAGTGAGCAGGAGATCACGGCACAATAAAGGGAAGAAGAAGAAGGTCAAACGCCAATCCAGAAATGAAGCAAAAAGAACAAAGTCAGGGACAGGAAAAGGAGACGGACCAGCTAACTGACAGCAGCCTGTAGAGCCACAAGCGTTGGCAAAATCAGAGATAAAAAGTAATTACATAACAGAGCCGGAAGTGGAAAAACAAAGTCAGGAAATACTGATTTTACCATTTTAAAGTCAAACATAGACACCTAAATAAAATGAATATAAGCAGCATGGCCTCATTCTGAGTTCAGTTGTTTCATTCAATCCTCACAGGGCTTAGAAAAAACACAGGCACACAGACAAGCAGTTTGCCAAATACAAAGTTTTATTTCTGTACACAAAGAGTAGAAAGCAGCCAGTAACCCACTTATTACAGTAAAAAGCCTCTCCTCAGAAAACCTCTCACACAGATTAAAAACTCCCAGGACAAAGTGTTGGACGACGACAGCAAATCAAAACCGTTAAACAATGAACTTCAAGGTGATTAATGAGGTATTTTAGTGGCGAGATAAACAAAAGAAAGAAGCCTCATTTCACCTGCGTGAATCAGTGACTTTATGCGAGCAGAAACGTGCTTCAGGTTTGGCGACGTAAGATCCTGTTGCATGCTAGACGGCGTACATGAAGTCTGAAGAGTGATGATGATGATGATGCATGTGAGCTTGTTTTTGTTTCTGTCATGCAACACGGAGCGTTAGCCGGCATGTTTGTAGAGGTGATACGGGTCAGATAAAATGGAAAAAGGTTATGATTATAAGTAAAAAGGCAGCAGAACATTGTGTTTTTTCTCAAGTGGGGAAAGAAACGTTACATCTCTTTAGCATAATGCAACTGCAACGCTAAAACGCAAAACGTTCCCAGGTATTTTTGGTCTAGTTTCAAATGCAAATATCTTGAAATAAGACAAACTAACTTACAAGTAACTTTTCCAAGCCAATAATTAAAAGTGCCAGTACTATTGGCAGATTATTTCACGTTCAACATGAGAAAATGTTTTATTATACGTGAAATAATTTGCCAGTGGAACTAGAAGTTCTTCAACATTAAGGAATTATTTACTTAAAAAGCTCTTATATCTTCCTGAAAAGTTACTTGTAAGTTAGTTTTGTCTTATTCCAGGTCTAGTAAAAGGTTTGCACTAGAAAAGCTGAAACTGTTCCTGTTTATTTGTTCTAACGATAGTATTGAAGGACAACTAGGTGCTGTAGGAAGTTAGAAAAGTTTGATGATGTGTTCCTTTTGCACTTTAAAGTTGAAATTTATATGCTATAAGTTTAGAAAAAATAACCCAAAATGCCCAAAGTTAAACTTTCAACCAATTCACGATTTGTTCTGTTCTTTCTAATATCAGGATCTGATTTATTTGGAAATGAAATGACGGTAACCAGAAGACTTTCCATCTCTGCACAATTCAAACTGAAACTCAAGTATTTTTTTGTGTTTTAGAGTCTCAATAAAATACGTTTGTCTAGTAAAATAGTAATACAGTGTTAGAAATACTGCCACCTGCAGGTGGGAGTTAGCATCACACCGTTTTTGACCATTTTGTTGGAAGATTTTCAGTAAACTCACAATTAAGCATTATTGCAAAAAAAAAAAAAAGTGCAGGGATCTGATGATTTTCCATGATAGTGGAATCTCAGAAAAACTAGAGCGACTAATAAAATTTGACATTATATGTATTTAAAAGGTGATTTGGTTTTATTGATACAATAAAATTTTAGCACACAACTGTTATGTTATGTTAAAGGTTTTATTTATGTGTCCCTCTGGAGTCCAAAGGGCCACATAAATAGCTATGGCGGGCCGGATTTGGCCCCTGGGCCATGAGTTTGACACACAGAGTCACAGGACATAAGGAAAAGCGACTCATGAGAAAAATAAACCACCTGCAATATACAAACGTAAATAAATTGCTTAAATTAAGACATTTTAAGGCCTTAATTTTGGAAACATCAATTTAAAACCCTAACTTGATGTTACATTAGCAACTGTAGCAGGATGGAGTGAGGCGAAGCGTCATTTCCACACCCAAATTTCAACTTCCAAGCCAAATGGAGCGCAGCGTCAAACGTTTTGTAATTCGTTGATTGATTTCTGCCACATGGCGGCTGTTTATGCTGATTGTTGTCGTAGTGACCGGATTCCCCGTGTCTGAGTCGCTCTAAACAATCTCTTAACAAGCAGTGAAACTTCATTAAATATCCATTTCTTGTCTTTCTGTAGCTGCCATGTCGCTATGATATCAAGATAAATAACAGCTGACATGTTCTGAATGCCTCCGCTACATGTTTTTGTGCATCTTGACGTGCGTGATGGGTAATCATTGTTTAATGAGATGCATAAATACCCAGAGATAAATCACAATGAGTAAACATGGCTTCTGCTGCTCGTTGTTCTCCTCTGAAGCTGCGCCGATGCACAAAAAAAAATAAAAGAAAGAAAAGATTTCGGTAAGATAATGACTTCCTCTAGTGGAGGTGGAGAAATGGCGGCTTGTGTTTGGGAAACAAGGAGTTTTCTCTTGCTTCCCTTAAGGCTATTAGCATTTGTAATATGAACTGCACATCAACCATCCATCTAGCTGCGTCCTTGGGGACAGTTCCCTAGCAACAGTATCAAAACGAACCGGCGTTGAGCGCCGAGGAGCCCGGGGTCCGACATGAGTGCAGCAGACGGGTTTCAGGTTCGTGTTTGTGAGGTCGGAGCTCCTTGTGCTTCGACCCGAACGTCTCCGTCCGTCCCGGAAGAACGCGGTGGTTTCATTTCGCTTCGTTCTCCCAGTGGCAGACACATCAAAGTGGATCTCTCCCACCAGCCCTGCAGCGATAAGTGGAATAATTCTTTTTGTTTTAGTGTTTTCTACCCTCCTTTCATGTCTTTCGGGTCTGCGGTCCCGCGGAGCGTCACGGGTTTGACTGCATGCTCAACGAGGCTGTGATCCCCACTTGTCCCGTCACTTTCTATCAGCAGCAGCACTGACACACAAACATCTGACGCAACCTCCTGTCCTGAAAATGAAAAGAAGTTCAGGAAAACCAACTTCTGCCGCACCGACTCGCTTCTGTTTTTTTTTTAAGGCATTAATAGTGTTTACAGGAAAATGCAGGCCGTAACTTTACAGCGCCTTGAGAAAGCAATCACACCCTCTCAACTTTTCACATTTTGTCACTTAAAAACTAAAAGGTTCTGTGGATTTTATTGGCATTTGATGTGAAAGTCGAAGACAAAGCAGCGCCTCTTTTTCTCTGCTTCGTCATCTGCTGATCAGATTAGATTGAGAGCATCTTTAAACAATAATTTTAGTTTTCTCCTAAAGATTCTTATTTGAGTTTAGCGTCGGACTCGAGGACTTTCTAATATGTTCTTACTCTCTAAAGCAGGGGAGTCCAAACCTTTTTCCATGTGGGGCAAAAAAACCAACATGAAATCAAGATTTTTACGGCGGTACTTTAGGGCTTCTGTAGATGGAAAAAAAGGGAATAAATTCCCACCAACAACTGAGAAATTTTGTAGAAATGTTCAATGTTTTGGAGAAAAATTTTAATATAAACATTTTATTTATTCTGAGCTTTTTGCAGAAATGTACTGCTTTTGTTTTTACTACAGATTTAGCATGTTTGCAGTACTAAAAGAAAGTTTTCTAACTTGATTGAACACATGCGAGTCCGCGGCGAAAATGAACGTCGTCCAGTAAAACTCGCGATATTTTTACACTTTCCCAATGACCGGCGTTACAAAAAGCCAGCTAGCAAGAGTATATTAGCATCTGGTTAGCGGTAGCCTCAAGTCACGCAACGCAACGCATGAAGTCCGCAAACAACTCAAACGCAACGAAAAATAAACTGCCTAGAAAATGTGAGATTGAAGTTTTGCCACGACAAAAATTATTTAAGACCCACTTACATTTTTACAATGAATTTTAAGTTTCTAATTTTAGATACACGAATCTAAGACTTTAAAAGATGCTTTAGACACCCAGTGCCACGTTACAAGTTGAGGATGTTATTACGCGACCTCGGTCTGTTTTAATGTTCTTGCCGACCTGTTTGCTTTTCATGACTGTTCACTGATTTCTACTGAGATCAAGCTGCTCAACAGGTGAACCGTTTACTGGATGCTGGACTTAAAAGGGGCGATTTTAACCTATGCATGTGACGATTTTCATTTATAATCGGAAAAACCCGAACTTATTTCCTTCTCCTTCGTAATTGTGCGCTATTTTCTGTTGGTCCGTCACACAGATTCCCAACGAGCCACTTTTTGTTTGTTACAACGTTGCCAATATGAATAAGTTGAAGGGGTATAAAATACTCTTACAAGGCTTATAAATAATAAAGCCATCTCTCCCGACCACACAACCTTTTGTGTGATGGAAATACTTTCTACCAAGGTGGAATAATAAATGCACAATCCAGAGCCGTCAGTATTTTAAAACTACATAGAATGAAAAGATTATTGTGGATAATGATGCTGACGGAGTGCATCGTGGACCCCTGTTGTGTTTGAAATTGGCCAAGCAGAGCGAGGGAGGGCTTCAGCCTTGAGCTCTTTCTGTCAATTTCTCTTCACACAGCATGAAAACAATAAGATCCCGGGGAGGAGGCATGCATGCTGATACTGATCGGCATACATTTCCTCAACAGCGCAGAGTTCCAGGAACAATACAAAATGGGCTCGAAATGATTTGGGGGAAAAATAAATCGATCTCCAGGTTTATGAACATGCGCGTGTTTCTGCGCAGCGCGCTATTGATCATGCAGGGGCTCCTTGTGTATTTAAGCAGAGAGAATCTGAATGTGCATGTATAGCAGCAAACGTGTGAAGGGCTCACTTAGGAGAGGCAGGAGATGAGAGCGACAAGCAGAGTGGGGGGCCATATTCAGCGTGTGCAAACAGAGGCGCTGTGCTGTCGGGCACTTCGGGCAGTCTTTAATAAATCATGGATTTAACTGATGATGATGATGCACCATTCTCAAAAAAACAAAAAACAACCTTCTGGGGGCTGCCAGCTGCAAGTTGCATCTCTTAGTGATATGAAATCAGTCAGCAGAGCCCTGATGTAATTACCAAAATTTGAAAAATAAACCATGATAACACATTCAAACACGCAAGTACGACGGCGTATTACAGCCATGATGGAGAGAAAAAGGAGGAGTACATTTCTGAGAAAAACCTCAGGAAATCCGAGGGTAATCTCAGAAATTTTCTAGGAAAAATTGGAGAGTTTTGATTTTTGAAAAGTCAAAAATTTGCAAGACAAAACTCAGAAATTTGTCTCAGAAATTTTCTTGGAAAAACAACAGAAATCTGAGTTTGAAAAGTCAAAGATTTCCAAGAAAAAAAACTCAGCAATTCTGAGTAATCCCAGAATTTGTCTAGGAAAAAAAAAAAAGGGAAATCTCTGAGTTTGAGAAGTCTAGGATTCTCGAATTAAAACCCAGAAATTCTGACAGCAATTTCAGAAATTTCTGAGTTTGAGAAGTTGAAAATTTCTGAGATGAATCTTAGAAGTTTCTTTGAAATTTACAAATTTTTTCTGTCCATAATGGCCCTAAAACAAAGTCGTACACAAGTGATTCCCTTCCCTTCCAGTTTTGTATTTCTCCAGTTCTTCTTCTGGACTTTGTGCTCTGATCTGATATAAAGCTTCACACCTCTGAACGACTACACAAATACCGGTAAGCACAGTGTCTTGGTTGGGTGTTTCGGGGTTTTTTTTTGTTGTTTTTTTACCCCCTGACCTTCTGCTAACAATATATCCTCTTGGCTCCTTAACATGCTGCTTATGAAGCACAGCCTGGCCAAAAAGGGCGTCAGCGTGAGCCTCTGGCAGTTTGCATGAGAAAGGCTTTTAGTGCACAGCGATCCGGACGAGGGTTAGTTCTTAATGTCGCCGTCGCCGTGGCAGTCGCGGCGTTTGACGTGTCGCCGCCTGACCTCGTGCTGTCATTCTGCTTCTGTAGGCCCCTGGCAGGGTTAGATGTGTGATGTGGTGCCTGAAATTAAAGAAAGAAAGAAATATAGGAGCGGAAGATTAAAAAATACAGACCAAGAAAGCTGCAGCTAAATGGCCTTGCAGACTGTATCATAAAAGCATTGGGATGATTTATAAGTCTGACAGTGACGCTAACCGTTTCTCTTAGCAACAGTCGATGTGTCACTCTTATCGCCCTCCTCCTCTTTGCCATTTAATCTTCCCTTTCCTCCCTGCCTGACTATCGACTCGCAGCAGTACATATTTGCTCTCCTCTCCATGTCTCACACCCCCCGGGGCAGAGATCGGTGCGGGCCGGACGTACTCACCCGGCTCGGAGGGGAAGACGTTTCTCAGCTGCTCGATGACCTCCTGAAGCTGCAGCACGGTGTCCTGCTCACGCTCCAAATCGTCTCCTGACACAAACACAGTTTTAACCCGTTGGCACCGAAAACACAGAATCTCACCAACTGGTTCTGGTGAGTTTCTACTGCGGATACCTTAATCTGCATAAAGTAAGACGGAACCAACTCACATGTCACGTTTTATCGAGGTATAGGAGTTTGATTTACGCCAATAATTCCACTTAAAACAAGACGTGTTGTTATATATTTTATTAGTTTCTTCTTTAAATATTGTGATTTATCACCAAATCCTACCAAGTGTTTTTGTTTAGTTTCTATTGCCATGTCTTAGTACACTTGAAATAAGTAACTAATAACTAACTTACAAGTAACATCTTAGCAAGATGTCGGAGTTTGTTTGTCAATAATTCCTTCATATTGATTAAAAAAAGTTACACTTGCAGATTATTTCACTTATAAAAATAAATTTTTCCCATAAGTGAAATATTTGGCCAGTGGAACCAGAACTTTTTCATTAACAATAAGGAAATATTGACTTAAAACAAGCTCCTATATTGTGCTAAAAAGTAGACTTATCTTATTTTAAGTCTACTGAGATATTTGCACTAGAAACTAGACCAAAATTATTTGTTTTTGCAGTGCACTAGGAGAACTTGTTCACGTTTTGTCACCTCAGAGCTACATAGTTTAATGTTTGAGCAGGAAAAGTTGTGAATAATTGTAAATTAGAGGAATAAAAATTACTTTTTTGTTTTTGTTTCACATTTTTAGGGACAAAAACTGGACAAGTGTCAATTTGTGCTCAAAAAAGTTATTCCACTGCCAGATTATTTCACTTGAAACACTTTTCCCATTGGAACCAGAACTTTTCCATCAACATTAAGGAGTTACTGACTTTAAAAAGCTCACATCTCTTGCTGAAAAGTTACTTGTAAGTTAGTTTTGTCTAAATTCAATTGTAGATATTTGCAGTGGAAACCAAGCCTGGGTAAAGTTGTGTGTTTTTGGTGGGAAGTGTGTGTGAAGACACTGTGTGTTGTTTTCTCCTCCAGCGTGTTCGCGGGTTTCCGTCTGGCTGCGCGACGCTGACCTGCTGCCTCGGTGTCGGTCGTCTCCCTGCTGGGCGGCTCCCCTTGGCGTCCGCCTCCTGACACCGGAGAGGAGAGCGTCGACAGCTCGGATCCGTTCGCCTCCGAATCATCTTTGGGCTGGGAGAGGAAATAAAACGACGGTTCACTTACTGGTCTTCACCTTTTTAAAGCTGTAAAGTCATTTCAGATAAAAGAACGGGCTGTCCGGAGCAATGCCGAACGCTTGAACCCTTTGGACATCATAATTGGATTTGTCACAGACCGACAGACGGTGCATAATTGCAAACTAAATTTGTGATTGTATTCAGATGCCCTGAGTCAGCACTTTGTAGAAACGCCTTATTGCAGCTGCGGGTCTTTAGGGAAATGTCTCTACTTGCTTTGCACATCAGATGGGAAAAACTTTTTATTGCTAATTATGTCAAGCTGGATTGAGCTACTATGAACATTAATTTTAAGTTCTTACCACAGCAAACCAAATAGATTTAGTTTTGGACCATTAGTAGAATATAATAGTCCATCAAGTTGTAAAATGTCCTTAGTTTCAAGTTGAAGACCAGAGGATTCTGTTTATCAGAATGATGCGTGCCAGATAGATTTTATTTGTGTTGATCAAATAAAAATAAATATCCCAATAAAATATATTGAAGTTGGTTAAAAAGTTTAAGAGGTGTCAATACAAAACAGCATTAAAGGGGTGTCCAAAGTGTGGCCCGGGGCCATTTGTGGCCCATGAAAGGATTTTGTTTGGTCCCTGAAAACAAGTCAAAGTGGTAAAACTTTTATCAACAAATCAGAAAACAACTGATCACCCAAAAAAATGGGAAATTGTCTGTTTTTCTATTAATAAGGCAACAGTATGAAGACCGTTTTATGTTTTCATTCTTTAATAATGCGCAGATTTAATTAAAAAATGTTTATTGTTGAGCAGGTAAAGCAACAACAACAACAAAAGAATCATGTTAAATCCTTTTATGCATTTTCAGTTTAATAAATTTGTCAGTTTTGGACATTTCAGCTTTAAACAAAGCTTAAAATGTCAGCGTTGCTCTAAAACTCGCAGCGCAAAAGGCTTAGGATCCCAATCAAACATGCACAATGCGACACAAAAGTATAAAATGCAACACGGCATGTTTTTGTTTTTAGCAACACGGAAGCCGTCCTCCTCCTCCAGAGGAGTTTAACGTCTGCAGAGGCTCGAAACGGATTCACGCAGTCAGATTACGGCTTCCAGACTTTATTTTCCAAAGAAATTAATTTGTGATATTTTTCCACAAAGAAAAATAACTGAAACAGCTTTTTTTTTTTCTTCCTCACAAGCAGGAATACACTGAGCACTCCTCTTCCTCTTCCTCCTCTGCCTGTTCTCTCTCTTCTGTTCACTTTCTATTTCCAAGTCTTAGAGAACATGAGAGGCAGCATCCCGTCCTTCTTTCTTAGTGTCTTTCTCATCTTTGTCCCTCTGCTTTCCCCTCATTCACTGACCTGAATGTGCAATTTAGTTACTCTTACTTAATAATTTACACAGTGTCATAATGGTAACGGCATGAGTCAGCTCCCACTCTCCTGTGCCGCTCTTTGTTTCCTTTATACTGCAGTGAATCTTTTAATACGACCCTTCGGTGTCTGTTCAACCTGGTCTTTTTGTACTCTTTGTACTCCTGTCCCCTCCCCTCTTTATAGGCTCCATTGTTGCTTTCTGCACTCCTATAAATGCAATTATATAAATATTAAAACTCAGGTTTTTTTTTTCCATCTCTATGCAGAAAAAGAAATAAGAGAGAAAGTTACTGTGGAGCAAAGAAACGCCTAGAAGGATTGATCTTCATGCCACTCAGTAATACTTGATATTAACTGTCTAATGCTGCACATAGAAACGGCTTGTATGATAAATGCTTTGCAGAATAATAGACGATGTCATTCCGGTTCTCAATCTTTCATCAACGATAAAACAGACTCTTCCATCGTAATTTATACACAACACGCCTGATGGAGAAAGGGATCTGCTTGCTAAACTAGTGAGAAGACACATAAATATGTCTGCAGACAAACCCCAGTGCATCACCTACAGAGGGAATTGAGTTTTTTTCTTCTTCTTTGGTTTTATAAATAGTTACCGGTGATTTATTTCAGATTAAATGGAGCAGCTTCTCTTGGGAAACTGAACTTCGACCAAATAAATGGAAAAACACGCAAACCTAACAAGACACACGAACAAAACTTCATTAAATTAAAGGGGAATTACACAAAATAAACAGACTTTATATGACATAAAGTGCAGAATGATTACAGTTGTGATAGAAGTGAGCATATATCAATTTTGAGCTTTAATTAGCCACTTTAATTTTATTGTGGAATGTCTAAGATGCAAAGTGATTTTTAAAAACAACAAGATGCAAACATTTGAGTTTACCAAGGATTTTATCTCTTAGCAGCATTTCAAAGCTGTTAAAACATAAAACATCCTCTGCCTTAACGCTGCAAGCTGAACAGCTGTTTTACAATGCTGCACATTACTTAATATTTCTGATTTATTTTATATCTTGTGTCTATTTTGGGATTTACCGTACCATTTTTTGTTCGTATATTAAAGTGTCTTGAGACGACATTTGTTGTGAATTTGTGCTATATAGATAAAATGAACTCAGTTGAATAAAAACATTTATTTTCTCAGTCTGATGAAATTCAATCAAACCACACTTTTCATGCTTCAGGCTTAATTAAAATGACCAAAATTATTCCTATTTGCTAAATGCCACAATAATGACAGAAAGGATATGTCAGAGATTTATGATGCGGTCTTAAAAATACATCTAAAAATTAGCCTCTAATTAACTCAAATGTGTCAAAAAAGTTTGAATTTGGACGCCACTAACTGTTAAAAGCAAGGAAATAATCTCAGAAACACAGAAACAAATTCAAAACTCAGTGAAGACAAATACCAGAATTTGGAGGGGGAAAAAAAAGTTAAAAAATCAGCAATTCAGGTCAGAATTTGTAGAAAAAAAAAACTCTAAATTTAGAAAAGAAGTTGGATTTCAGAGAAATATAATTGGAACTCTGAGAAAAGTCAGAAGTTGGAAATTAAAGTAAAAAAATCAGAGAAAAAAAATAATGCGGCAACTGAAGTCAAAATTGAAAGAAAACATTTGGAGTTTGGAGGAAAGAAAATCAGGGAAAAAGTTTAATTTGGAGATAGATCAAAGTCAAAATTCTGAAATTAGTTTTTTTTGTTGTGACCATCAACGATGACGTGGGAGTGGATAAAACACGCCGACATCAAGCACTCTGAACAGTCCAGACTGCAGCGTCTCTGAAAGCTTCTGGACAACGCTTCAGTCTGAGGCTAATGGTTGTGGTGCAGCTGTTCAAGTGGGATTTATCCAGATATTTCAACATGAACGCATCATTAGAATTATTACCTCAAACCTGAACAGATGCAATAAATCAGATTTTTAAGACATTAAAGTTCATTTCACCAAAAACAAGAGAATCATTAAAAGATCTGAAATTGATCTTGATTGTATTTGCATCTCTGTTAAACCTCTGATTTTAATGGGTTTACCTGTAGCAGTAGCTCCCTGAGTCGGCGCAGCTGCGACTCCAGCTGTTTGTTGTGGTCCTCCAGGATCTGCATCCGGGTCTCCAGGCGCGTTTTGTGTTGCCGCAGCACCCGCGCCTCAGCCAGCAGCTCTTCGTCCTGCGCCCCTCCCGCTGTGGGTGACCCGGGGCCGCCCTCACCAGCCTCGGTTAGCATGGGAAGCGCCGCTGCCTCTTCGTGTTTCCACTTGAGTCGCCTGTACTCGCTCTGCAGCACCCTGAGGACACGCAGCGGCGGGCGGATGAGGAAGCTGTCAGGCCAACTTATTGATGCAGGAGGCAAAGAAATATCAATATGCTGTATATTTATTTACCTCCAACAGAAAAATGTACATAAACATTTAGTGTAACTGGAATAATCTCACTTAAAATGTAAATAGTGACATATTGCTCAGTGTAGCGTGCTGCATTTATAACTCCAAATGTACTATAACACAAACGAATGTTGACAACTCACCCCATTAAGATTAATCATCTTTAATACTCAGCATGCAATGTTTCTCCTTGATGTGACACAATATTGGGAAAGACTATTTAGAGTTTGTAGACTCGTGATGTATCGTTAATTAATTTGATTTTGGACACGCTGACCTGCAGGCTACTGACACTAAAGTATCTGGAACAGCAAAATGCGAGGACTGGCATTAAGAAAACGAACAGGACATTTTCTTTCTTAGTCATAATTTAAATTAAAAACTTAATGGACTCATCACCAAATCTTTCACAGCAACTTTTAGGGTAAAAACAAGAGTGCTGTGAGCAGTTTGCTTTTTGTTTTTTTATCTGTTTCCATTTATGTGTGCATCTTGCTTATGTCTCCATCAGGGTTTATACTGCACCATTTCCAACAAGATTGGTGAGTAATTCTGATCCTAATCCAGTCTAATTGTCCCAAAGTGTCTCCTTCTAACAATTTGGAGTGTTAAGACATAAAAAAAAAAAAAAAATGCAGCAAAGCAGTCCAAAAATGTTGAGTACTTTCAATCTGACAACTTGGACAAAAAAAAACAAACTTCAAGTTATTTTGCTTCTTCTAACTAGTCTCCCGAGTTCTCAAGTGCATCAAATGTTGGAAGGAAAGCTGATGCATCGCAGTGGTAAACATGCCTCCAACCACTCATCTGAAAGTTAAAATGAGTTTTCCCAAAGCAAATAGTCAGTTTTAACATTTATCTTTGTACTTGTGCAAATGAGAAACAAATTTACATTTTAGATGCTTCAAATTACCTAACTGTAGTTTTAGTTGAATATTCTGTCTTCCGACGGAACAAAGCAACTTATTTTAAGTGAGATATCACAGAATTTGTTTTGGAAAATCTAATAAGTAGCAATACAATCTATTTAATCAATGCCTTGCATTAGTGTGGAGGGCTTTAGAGCGACCATTTGTTCATTTATTTATTCACAACTTTCTGCGATGACTCTTTGGGTCTTCAGTCATTCTTGGATTTGCAGCTGGTGGTTCTGGTGATGACCCAGTTTGGATTTATTGCTGCGTTTGGTTTTCTCCAAATGTCAGTCAAAACTAGCACATCTACACCAAATCTTACCAAGTATTCTTGTGCAAATAAGAATACTTACAATAGGGCATTTAATGCAAATATCTTGGTAAACTTGAAATAAAACAAAACTAACTTAAAATTAACCTTTCAGCAAGTTAAAAGAGCTTGTTTTAAGTAAATAAATCAGTTCCACTGGCAGATTAGTTTACTTAACCATGTCATAAGTGAAGAAATCTGCATGGGACAAGTACATTTCATCAGTATTAAGGAATTATTGACTTAAAACAAGTTTCTATATCTCGCTGAAAAGTTACTCCTACCTTAGTGAACTTGAAATATGACAAAACTAAGAAACTAGACCAAAATGCTTATATTTTGTGTTTTTGCAGTGTTGTGGTTCCCTCTAACTGAAGCAGGGAAACTCTTCTCCTCAGAAGAACTCCTCAAACCTTTTCTGAATCATTCTGTCATAAACTTTAACACTTTAGATCCTCACTGAGCTTCGTGGAGCCTGAGAGGAAGAGTATAATCTTTTGCATCGTAATGTCTGACCTCTGTAGATGTTATGAACCTTGTTTAGTGACCTGTTTTATTCTACTTTTTTTAATTGATCATTTACCTGGATTAAAAAACCCATTGAGATTAAAAACCTAACCTTTTTGTCAAGGGAGTTCTTGCAATAAATACAACAATCTAAATTATCATTGTTGAGTCTTTCCATATTGTATTCAACTCTAGTACTTGAGTAAAAGAATTGATGCTCAAAGTCAAATCTTACTCAACTACAAGTAAAAGTTGCTCGCTCACAACGTTAGCAAGTGCAAGTACTGATATACTTACTTTTTAAAATACTTCAAAAGTGTTCAAAAGTAGAAATTATGTTTTCTAATAATGTCACATTTATGAATGTTTTTACAGAATTTTATAATTTGCTGAAAATACCTGATGACGTACTGACATGTAGAACCGCTCTGCTACAAAAAAAAAATCTACAAAAAACTTGAGCATAAAATGCTATTAAAAAAATTAAAGCTACTTTTTTTATTTATTTAAAACGTCCCCAAACTCGCATGTCAGTAAAGAAAACGCCAACAGCGGACTACAAAGCTCTGATGAGCCAAAAGGAACGACATATTCCCATCTCAAAAACGTCACAAATTAGCACTGCCCCTAGAGGCCCCACAGAAGCCCAGCCCGTTACCTAGCAACCCCACGGAAGCCCAGCCCGTAACCTAGCAACTTAAACTGAACTACTGGACTTTTGGACAGCTGGTTTTGGACACATTAGGACTACAGAAATGTAGTGAGTCAAAAGTCATAAGTTCCCCAAAAAATAAATACTCAAAATACTTTAGTACAGCGCTCAAGTAAATGTACTTTGTTATTGGCCATCACTGCTAATTAATTAATATTTTTACTACTTTCAAAGGTCAGATTTAGATAATTAAACCAAAGTAGGAACCAGATCTCTTTTAATGTGTCCTTGTATTCAAAATCCATGAAATGAAGTTGCTGTTTTAGTCCTGACTCTCAAAACACATGAGAAGTTCTCATTAATGCTGCTAGTTTGTTTTTTTTTAGCTATGTAGCGGATTTCTTTTATGTGGCCTTGATTTATTGCATGTACACACGTTACACGAACACCGTGTTGGGGCATTTTGAGAAAAATAGAAATAATAATTTGGTCAAGGTTTCCAACACCCGGAGGCTATAAGTATGTGCGGGTTTACGTTGTAAAGGTCACTGGCAGAGCGAGGACGAGACAATTATTTATATGAATCATTCGCATAAAGATGCCTCTAGTGACAAATTAAGTGCATGTAGGAGAAAATGAATTAGTGTCATTTATGGAAAATGTCTGAACCCCAAGCACATAAATTCAAATCAGAGCATTAATATTTTGTGTTTCAGTCTTGCTTTTCCTCTTGCGTCACATCAGTCAGCTCATTACGAGCTTTTCTCCTCTCTATTTTGGACACAGGGTGTCAAAGCGGAGCTCGATTTACAGCTTCTTCCATGTTATCACACTACTATACACATTTGGCTGACAGCTGTGTGTTCAGTGGAGTTTTTTCTTCTTTATTTTCAGTTGGCTGTTCAAATGACTGTAGATTTTGAGTGTGTTTACGCTCAGCAGGAGATATTTCATGTCGGAGAATTGTTGAAAACAGTGCGAACGATAAACAACTGCACACTTTTATTGAGCTTGTCCGGATGTCTCACTAAACCAGGAGATGACACTGCAAAAACACGAAATCTTATCAAGTATTTTTGGTTTAGTTTTAGTGTAAATATCTTATTCAGCTGACATACAGGTAACGTTTCAGAAAGATATAAGAGCTTAGTTTAAGGCTGCGTTCACACTGCAGCCTGAAGTGACCCAATTCCGATTTTTTGTCAAATTAGATTTTTTTTTGCCGTGATCGTTCACACTTCCAAATAAATGCGACCTGTGTGATCTCCAATGTGAACGGGCAAACGACCTGAAAGTGTCCCACATGCGCAGTAGAGGGCGCAATAGCGTCAGCGTTCTCAGTGTTTTGCCAACCGCCATAAAAAGAAAAAGCGCTCAGTGTTTGCTGAAGTAAACATGGATGCCAACGGTGGCGCACAGCTTACAGATTGGAAGTTGTTGTCCGACCGGAGCCAGCACTTTAACAACTTAATCCTCAGTACAGTCCGTCATGATTGTTGTTTTTATTCCCGCTTGTGCGTATCAGGGCGCAGAATAGTGACGTTTGTCGAGTATCAATGACGTTCAGGTCAGATGAATGCGACCTGGACGTTAGGTCACATTTGAATCAGATACCCAAGTCGCCTGGGTCGCATTCGATAAGAATCCCTCCTGTGTTGTTCAGACTGTCATGAAGAGATCAAATACAGGTCGCATTACAGCAAAAAAAATCGGAACTGGGTCACTTCAGGCTGCACTGTGAACGCAGCCTAAGTCAGCAATTCCTTAATAGATGATTATTTCACTTATAACATGAGAAAAATGCTATAAGTGAAATAATCAGCCAGTATAAGTAGTACATTTTTAACAATATTAAGACTTATTTATTTAAAACAAGCTCCTACATGTGGCTGAAAACTTGTAAGTTAGTTTTGTAACTGACTCCAAGGTTGTCATTAGGACAAGATTAAAAAAATAAAACAATATTAAAACTATGATCAAAAATCAATTTTTGGAAACACATGGCAGCAGATACAAAATTGGTTTATACGGCTTAGTTTTACATTTTACATTACATTTTCATTTTCCATGTTGTAAGTGACATAATCTGTCAGTGGATCAACATTAAAGAATTATGTATTTAAACCAAGTGAATAATTCTTGCTAAAATGTTTTTTAAGTTAGTTTTGTCTTATTACAAGTTTACTAAGGCATTTGGAGTAAAGACAACACCAGAAATACTTGGTAAGATTTTGTATATTTTCAGTGCAAATAGTCAACAAAGCTGTTGATCTTGATGTGTACTGATGGATATATGTGGTTTACTTCTATTTTATTCTTTATAAATGATCAGCTCAGTCGATAAATACTTCGAGAATTGTTGTGCATAAGTCAAAACTTGAGGATTCGGTCATTTTCCCAGCTACAGACCTGTTCTCATTCTCCAGGCGGGCCAGGGTGCATTGGAGCTGCTCCTTGTCCTGATGCTCCAGGTGAGCCAGCAGCATGTGCTGCCCGCAGGGTGAATCGTGGTCCAGGGCTGGGCTGGAGTGACGCAGGAGGTACTGATCTTCATCCCTGAGTCCCCCACACAGGAGACAGCACACTGAGCCACCAGCACACAGCCACCAGCAGCACAAAGCAGAGCCAACGGCGCGGCATCACGGCCAAAGCAAAGCAAGCAGGACGATGAGGACGGGGACCACAGGACGAGACAAAACCAAACAGAACGGGACAAACCCGGCTCACCGCACCATTAAACCTCTGACATTTACCGAAACGGCTGCACTCATCTTTAACTTCAACACAACGCAGCTCCAAAAATAATAAAACCACCATTGACACTGAAATAGAAAAGATAATGTGAGGATCTATTACAGCAGACCTGAGGCAATAAATAGATGTCTAACTGTCTGGCAATTATTGTAATGGATGTAATGGAAAGACAGTTATTCTGCAGTTTATGTCTGGTAATAATACTTCTGCCAGTGGAGACAACTTTATTGGATTAAAGTTAACAGGAAGTTATAATCTTTTTATTTTTATGCCTGGTTATACATCGCGGTGATATTTAGAAAAATCCCCAGCTTCATTTCTGCATCGATTTAATGTGTTTTAATCCAACCTAATCCACAGCCTGTCGCAATAAACAATCAATAAATCGCATGATAGATTAACATGAGCGCAATAATTTCAATTCTTGTGATTAGTATTTATGTGTCTATGGAGACATTATAATCCATATTATTTATGGTTTTGGTTGTATGTAAGTTTTTATTTCCATTTTATTTACTGTATTTTGGTTGTCGCGTTTTATTTAGGATATTTAAAATATTTTTCAGTTCCAGTGTTAAGTTGTCTTTAGAAGATTAAAGTTTATTGGTCCTTGAGAGGGAAAACTCGCATTACTTTTGCCAATAAATTACTTGAAAATGGTCTCAACATAACAATGTAGTCGCTTATTGCAATAACTTTAATTTTGAGGAAAATGTGTCGTCGTGACAGGCCTACCTGAGCATGCAGACTGTCTCAACAAACGTGTGGAAGAATAACCTTCTTTCACAAGGCGCTCTTTATTGCTCAGTGTGGCGACAGCATGCTACGGTGGCTCGGAGGGCCAAACCAACATTACAAAATCCGAAAAACTTTTACAACTTTCAAAACAAAGGCACATTTCAGAAAACAAATTAATAATAAGTGAAACACTTTTACAAGTGTGAAACAAATGACAAAACCAAGCTGAAAGGGAATGTACTAACTCCAAGTGCTCATTTTAATAATAATAATAATAATAATAATAATAATACATCAAACTTATGAAGCGTCAGAGGAGATGTCGGTGTCTTATACTTGGTAGTGGCTACATACTGTACGCGGCATTTTGGAAATTTTAGTCGGCAATTTTACAGAAGCTGCACATTATCAGAAAAAACCAAAAACAAACCATCACCCTCCTGCTACTTCCTGTTGTCTTCTTCGTCAACAGGAAGAAGACAACAATTCAACTGTTGATTGTGTGACTGGTGTGATGCAAAAAAAAAAAAATGTTTCCATTACAATTTTTAAAAATATATTTTATGACCTCATTCTAGCGTAGAAACGTTTTGTTTGGAAATCGCCATGTTTCAGTTTGTGTCATTTGGAAAAAGTGACAAAAGATCTGAGCAGAAACACGAAATCTTTCAAATTAAAGATTTATTTTCCAACTCTGACCTGGTCATGACCTACAGGAGAGCAGAGTCCAAAAATAATGAGACTTTAAATGAAGTGAGCTTCTTCCTCAGGGTGACTCATTGCTGCTACTCAGCCTTGTTGACAGAACTAAGATTTCAGCTATTTAGGAAGAGCTGGAAGTAGAAATGGGCTTCTTTAATTTAAAGGTTGGAGGTTTCATGAGCTCCTTTCTGGAGGGCGTGTTTCCGATATGACCCACTAACAGGAGGTCTCCTGGCAAATCATTGACTTGTTGGGGAGATTAGATTTCGTATCTGACATCTGAACACCTCAGAGTCTCCTGCAGATAAGCTGGAGAAGGCAGCTTCAGAGAAGGCTTTCTGGAAATCTCTGCTTAAGCTGTTTCCCCTGCAGCTTTTTTTTGAATGTGTGGCAAAGGCAGCATGAATGGATGTAGCAACAAAACTTCTGCAATACAAAATATATCCAAAATTACCTGTAACTTAAAAAGAATTATCTGTTAATTAGCTTTCAAATTTACTGTAAGATTGTTTTGATATTCTGACTGAATAGAACAACATCTTATACATTTAATTTCTATTTATTACCCAAAATTAACTAAAATGCCTTGAGGTTGGTTTTTTTTTTTACATTTTGTGACATTAAAAATAAAAACTTTATAGCATTTTAATGAGATTTTACGTAGCAAATCAATATAAATTAGAGCATAACCGTAATATAGATGGAAAATGCTTCATGAGTTTCAAAGTGATTAATGGAGAGGAAGCGAGGCATGGATTTGAAGTCGACATTATGTGGACCAACCGTACAAATTCAAAAATACTCTATTGGTCCCAAAGGGAAATTAAATGTTCTTGTAACTCATATTAATTCAAAATTCTTCAAAGAATTCACTGAAACTGCAGCTGCATGTCTTTGGGGATTTATTTCAATTGGGTTTGCAAATATGGAGGCCGAACACTTTGCTCCTACACTGCAAAAACACAAAACCTTATTAAGGATTTTTCATCTAATTTCGAGTGCAAATATATTCGTACACTTGAAATTAAACAAAACTAACTTATAAGTAACTTTTCAGCAAGAAACAGGAATTTACTTCAATATTGCTTTAAAATTGATGAAAAAGTTCTAGTTCACTTAAAACAAGGGAAAAATGTCAAAAGTGAAATTGAATGTTTTTTTTCATCAATATTAAGGAATTATTGATTTAAAACAAACTTGTATATCTTGTTAAAAAGTTACTTGTAAAATAGTTTAATGCACTAAAAACTAGACCAAAATTACTTTTTGTCAAAGTAAGTTTTTGTATTTTACCTTTATTCCGATGAATGAAGGAGTGTAAAAACCAAAATAATTTTATTTTATACACAGTTTAACAGAAGAAGACTCGCTTTTCTTAGAATATAGTGAAATGTGCAGAGAAAAAGTTGTAAATATTCAGCTAAATTCTTCGGAGACTGTTGTTGCATTTTATTATATTTTTGGTGATGCAATGTGCATAAAGTTAAAAAAGCAAAACAAGTTCTAAAGAGGAACAATTTTATTTCATTACATTTTATATATAAGAAAATAAGCAGAAAAAAAATCTAATTTGGGAGGTTTTACATTTTTCTTAATGAAAAGTAACCAAGTAAAAAATGACTTTGTAACCACTTACTTTTGAAAAATACTAATCAGTAAGTAAGTAGATAATTTCTTGGGGAAATAATTTTTAATTAGAAACCTGTCACTATTTCCAAGTAACTTGACCAACTCTGTTATTGACCAGAACGGATGGTAAATCTGCTCCCCAAACTGTTCATTGGTTTTCATGATGCTGTTTGCTCCTTAATGTTCTCTGGAAAACCGCTGAGACTAATGTTGGTCTATCTAATAAAATTGTGATAAATTACACTACGATTTATCATTTTCACGCGACAAAAATGTGAAAAACGTCAAGGAGAACGAAGACGTTTTCGAGGTTATAACCGTGTTTCACCTCCGTTTCCTGCCAGTAAGTACAGCGAGTGCAGAGCAATGCAGAAAGATGAGGGAGCGGTGAAAGCTGTGGACAGAGACAGCAGGAGTCAGGACAGAAAACAGCATGATAGCAGCCAAAACACCAGCTGGAGACGCAGATAGCACAGCAGCACGTTCGGAGCCATGCAGCAAAAAAAAGCTGCGCTGACAGACAGAGTGACAGGTCTGCAGAATCAACCCCAAATACAAGACCACAAGAGCAGAAAGCAATGCTGCTCCTGGAACCGAGCGGCTTGTCATGCATACCAAACGCTCAGGAGCTCAATTATAGATACACATACTTGTAGAGTTTCATGCAAATGCAGGAGTTTTTAAGATGCATGCATGTATGAACAAAGGCTTGAGAAGCGCTGAAGTCAGAGGTAAAACTTATTTTTACCAAGTTTTGTTTTAGACAAAATAAAAAAAATTGCTCTTTATGTGGTGTCAATCACCGCCTTCTCTCAGAGGCAGACAGACATAACATTCATCTGAAGAGAAATAATGAGCACATTTCACAATGCACACACTGAGAGATGCACCTGGAGCCCCAAAGACCACACAACACTTTGCACAGGGCTGCTGGGCACGCAGCGACGACTTTAAAGTGCAATGAAAGAGAAAAACAATCTCAGAGGAGCAAACGTTCGACAGCTCACACCGATGTCAACAAACAATGAGACACGGACTCAAAGGATGGTTTCCAACAACTCTCCACTCAGTTTTCCACAATGAGAAGTGACTGCCTCATTCTCATCAAAATAACACTTCTTCCACTTACTGCTACTCACTCTCAGCCAAGTCCTACAAACACAAACACGCTCTCTCCACTATCTACACAAACCCAGAGACTCGAACCGCAGCAGGCGAGTCGCATGATGGAGGAGGACGCTCCATGTGGGTCAGGCCCATTATGTGGACGATTACTTAGTTGCACAGTAACAGACCAACATGCATGTTCAAGCTGGAGCACAAACATAACAGAAATGGCTGATGTCTTGAGGGCCAAAGGGCGCGCACACACACACACACGCACACGCCCACACACACACAGAGCAGCGACTGTAATCAGGGCGTTTGTTGTGTGGCCACATACTCACAGGCTCTCGTCTGGAGACAGGCTATCTGTGAAGAATGAGCAATTCTGGTTTTCCATTTCTGCCAATCTGTAAACAAACCCAAGTCAGTCAGTCAGTCAATGAATAAATGAATAAATAAATAAACTCACGATCAATCAATCAGGCGTAGTCTCTAGTGAACATCCCATTAAACAGAAATGTTTTCTGGAAAAACAGCCAAAAGTCAATAAATCAAAACGTCAACCTGCAAAAAATACGGTAGCAAAATTACTACAGCTCTGGAAAACATCAAGCGCAACCTGCACTGAACCCCACTGAAAACCTCCTGGTTATTCCACCAAATATTGGCCTCTGAACTCCTCCTGAGTTAAAACGTTCGTGTCGTTGTTTCTAAATGAATATGAACTTGTTTCCTTTGCATTATTTGAAGTTTGAATGCACTGCATCTTTCTCATTATTTTGATCATTTCTCATTTTTTGCTAATAAATACCAAGTTTTTTCTAGGAATTTCAGAGATATGTTGTCAAAAGTTCATAGAATAAAAGAACAATGTTAATTTTACTCAAACATTTACCTATAAATAGTAAAATCAGAGAAACTGATGATCTCTTAATTTTTTCCAGAGCTGCACATTCATATCAAAATATCGCAAAACAACAGAAGAGGATTAGAAAAATTTCTGATTTTTTTTCTCAGAATTTTATTTAAAAAATTTAAGAATTCTGAGGATTCTGTGAAGCTGGTTGTTTAAATAATCAGAAACTATTTCAAAAGGGCATTAGGAAGCTCTAGTAGCATACTTAGATCTAAAATTAACTTTAAATCGAACCGTTTCATTGCCAATTATTTCTATTTCCAGAGTAGAAATAATTAATTGAATTTTGAATTTCTGCACAGAGCAGTCAGTAGGCACAACTGACCAAAAGCAGAAAGACATGAAAGCTGCAGATTTATTCATGTGTTTATTTGTCACACGTACAAGTTTTTGTACCAATGCAACACTCACCAAGACATTCAAACAGGACCATTTGAGAAATTAAGATGTTTGCCGAACTGAAACGTTAGTAAACATACCAAATTATATTTCATTTATAATTTTATTGACTTTACCAAACGTTTAATTCCAAACTACAGGCTTGAATTCATACATTTTGTTTACACGGCTACTAGAAAGGCTGGCAGCTTGGATGTGTAAAGCCTTTAGAAGTGTTTGAAGGCTCTTGCACCAGAACTTGTTGTTGCAGCAACATGTTCTCAGATTTTGAATAATTGCATCCAACCACCAATAAACTGTCTGGCTCACAAGATTGCAGAATGGCAAAAATACTTTTTTCGCCTTAGAGAAAGAGCTATAAAAATGTCCACAAGGACGGAGGATAAAACTGTACTGTGACTGTCTGGCAGCCTGCAGGCAATAAAAAGCCTTTCTAGAAATAAGCTCTTCTGAAATGTAAGCCTGTGAGGAGGCAGAGTGAGCGGCTTGGGGGTGTTTCAGAACGAAGGACTGATTTGACTTTCAGTGGACAGCTGTGCTTCACAAGCTGTAAACTGTTTACTTGATAACAGCAAATACAGGGAGGTGGCGAGAATAAAACAACCGATTTATCAACCTTTTAATGGAAGAAAACCAGAAGTGAACAAACAAAAACATATTTTTCTTCAATATTTTTTAATTTAAATTGACATTGAAAGAGATTTGTTTTAAATAAATACATGAATGATCATTTTTTTATACTATTTGTGGCTGCATCTTTGCTACAAATATTCCTGCTAAAAGTGTATTATCCTGCCAAAGTTTCTGCTTGGACTTCGAACCACAGAGATAAGCTGCTTGCATGTAGTTTCACTTTTTAAGACCTTGGATTTTATTGCTAATGGATCAATTTTGTGAAGAGTCATATTGCATAACTACAGATTGCTTTTGCATATTGCTTCATTTTTACAGCATGTTTTAGATAAACCGTAATGTTTATGGGTTTTATTGAATGATTAAATATTAAATATATCTACAGGGACCAACTATTTTTATTAGATACTCCTTCAGTCTCTGCTTCTCACCTTTTGCCACAAAGATTTACACTTTTAGCTGCTCTCAAAGCAGACTGATGTTAAAGACTGATTCATCCGTTGGTTGGTGACGCTGTGGGCAGGAAGGATCTCCAGTACCAGTCAGTCTTACATTGAATCTGAAAAGGCTTCTGACTGAAGACTGTTGCTGTAGGAAAGTCTCAGGCCTGTCATGACGAGTTAGCATTTTAATATCCAGGCAGACGTTACAGTGTGCAGCTGTTTAATAAATTTGTTTCTTTTTAGATTTTACAAATTGATTCCATGTTTTTTGAAGTATTGACACATTAACCATTGATAGCTACTCCAATGGTCCTGTTTAGTTTATTTTTATCCAAGTATAATCAGCTAGAAAGTGTGGTTCGTTAGGGGAAGCGTGAATCAATGCAACTCTAAAGCGAGTTGGAGACTCATCCGCCTAAAAACCTCAGTTCGAATGCATATGTGAACACCAAGCAGACCAGAGAACGCTCCGAAAGCAGGGAATTCTGGGTAAATGCAGCCAAACCAAACGCATGAGTGTAGCACTAGAGGGAGAAATAACTTGTGGTCTTTTACCTAAAGACAAAAGAGAAATCCTACACCTGGTCAAATCTGACGGCACTCCATTTGTGTTTACATTTTGTGAAGAAGGAAGTTGAATTTATGACTTCTTCTGAGGTTTTTGTGTTGTTTCCTTCAGTAGTTCTTGGTGCAGCGTCACCACAAGCAAGGAGGGGAACAGGTTTTTCAATTAGTTTGGATCATTTGACACAGTGCAGTTGCAACATAAATCTTGCAACTCGTGGTGTGGAAACACCCTAAGAACATCATGCTAAGAAAATATTGGTTTCTTCTTTAAATGTTGTGATTTATCACCTGGGAGAAGCAACTCATTGCACTGCAAAAACACAAGATCTTACCAAGTATTTCTGGTATAATTTCTAATAGTCACGTCATATTGTTGAGAAAGTATTAGTTCCAATGGCAAATTATTTCACTTAAGACATTTTCCAGTGTTATAAGTGAAATAATCTGCCAGTGGAACCAACTTAAACAGGCAAAATAAGAAATAAATAAAACCTATTTGGGCTATTTTTGAGTTATTTTCACATGGTAACATCGCCATCTGACAGTTTTGGTTGTATCTGTTGGTCTGAATGTTTAATAAAGACACATTTTCATGTGCAATCCCATCTCCACTGAAAGATATTACAAAAACAAACGTGCTGTTAATAGATCGACTTTCAACCAGTTTTCTGCACAAAAGTATTAAGAATGTAAATACGCTTTCATCCTTAAAAGTGTATGTACAATTTTAAATTAACATTTGTTATCACTGTGACTGCGTACAAAATAGACTGGGGAGTATTAGAAAATCAATTGCTAGGGAATGCAAACACTACAAACAGAAAAAAAATTTTAATTTACCAAGTAATTTTTGTTTAGTTTCTATGTTAGTACACTTGAAGTGAGACAAAACTAACAAGTAACCTTTCAGCTTGTTTAAGTCAATAATTGCTGAATATAGATTTTTAAAAAGTACTGGATCCGATGGTAGATTATTTCACGTATAACAACAAAACATTTTTCCAATGTTATAAGTGAAACAATTTGCCAGTGGCACCAGCACTTTTCCATCACATTAAGGGATTATTAACTTAAAACAAGCTCCTATTTTTTGCTGAAAAGTTACTCGTAAGTCGGTTTTGTCTTATTTCAAGTGTACTAAGATGTTTCCACTTGAAACTAGACCAAAATTACTTGGTAAGGTTTGTGTTTTTGAAGCATGATGAAAATGTATGACCAGCATACAGACTGCATGCCAGCAGACCTAAATGTTTGCAGCAGCTTTCCTCCAGCAGAGATTCGCTCTAGACTGCATCATGTTCTGCAGCGTTGCCAGCTGAAGCAGTGAGGAGTGAAAGTGATTTAGAGGCTGTCTGCAGTGTCCAAGCTACATCCTATTTCTTTTCATTTTCCAACGCGACCGCAGCTCTGAAAAATGTTGGATTTATCCGTGTCGTGGTACAGGAGTCCTGGCACGGTGAACCTTACTGCTCGTAATTCAATCCGCAACACTATTCATCAGGAGGGGTCCTAAAACCTCAAGACTGAGACAGGGACAAGAGTAAATGAGAAAGAAAAGGGCAGAACGTAATAGCACAAAGTAGTGTGTGTGAGCTCTGGTGTGCACAAGCTGGTGTTTAGCTTTTTGTACATAATATTGGATGTGAAAGGAAATGAGAAATGAGAGAGAGCGAGCAAGAGCGAGGGCTGGAGAGGAGAAATCCTGCCTGAGCTTCAAGGGGCTTCTTTATTATCTCCTTCTCATCTCTCCTCTGTGAGATGTCACAGCAGCGGTGATGATGAAAGGAATGAAGTTCGGCATCAATGAATAGGGAAGAGCGCGCTGAGAGACACAGACGTAAAAAGCAGAAAAGAGAAAGGAGGCCGTGTCTGTGTTTGAAGTGTACAAATATGACATTTGTAACCTCAAACCTCAAATACAAATATGGTGTTTGAGATGAATGAAGGATTTATAAAACGGCAGGAATAAATTTAGCAATATTTAATGTAAAACATCTTTGAGGAAGGTAGACTTCTGCACCTCCTCTGCGGCTTCATGCCTTAAAAAGTCTGGCTCAAGACAAGGGAGTTTGGAAAATTACACATTTCCTCAAAAAATACATTTAAATGTAACTAGCACAGTTGAAAAAAGGAGTAGTTACACTTAACCTCTGCAACTTTAACAGAGCAGGACATTTTATATTTTGCTACTTTGAAAAGGTTATTTCTTCAAAGTGTTGTGGGGGTGGTGGCAGGAGTAATAAAGTGAAAAACTTTTGTTTCAAATCTTTTGTTATTCTACAAGCAAGAATTTAAAAAGAGTCAGCCAAGGAAGAATTATTAAGTTACTCTGACATCTATGAATTTCCTTAGAAAATGCAAAAGTAATGTAAATATTTATAAAACTTCCTCTCATCGCCTACCTATGACGAAGAGCAGTGGTGGGATTGGTTTGCAGTCATCCGTACAGAGAGGATTTTTAGGTTTTTGATGCGAAAGTCAAGCCAAAGAGAAAAAATTACATTTTTTAAGCTGTAGCTTAAGTAGGCCTCTTTTCAGCTGATAGGCTCCTAAAATGAGCTGCTGTTTAACTCCTAGAGAGGAATTGCAAAGTCTCAAATGGAAAAACTTCCCTAAAGTCAGACTTGGAAAATAAAATGGTTCTCACCAACTTTGACGCCAAACTCCAATATGGCTGCCAAGTGTCTAAAAATACCCAAAAACACACAATATAATATGCATTTTCAAACATATTTCCTTCATGTTCAAATGCATAGAGACCTTTTGTGTTCCAGGGTTCCCCCAGTGTTTTATAAGCCTGGCGGCCCGCCATACTTTACTAGCCCCCCTCCAGGCCAAGAGTTGTTTGTTTTTGTTTTTAGAAAAATTAATAATCCCCCCCAAAAAAGAAAAATACTTTTTTTAAAAAATTATTTTATTTTAATCCGGATTGTAAGCGTCTCTGTTGCTCTGAGCGTTTCACTGGCGGAGCAAATGTGAAACGCTAAGTTCACATAAACATAAGTTTATAGTTTATGCATTTAAAGCCGGAGAGTGGACCAATCACACAGCTGGCGCTTCTGCGCGTTGCCTCACGCGCTGCCGCCGAATGATCTCTGCCCTCCTTTCACTCATACAGGTTGACCTGTATGGATATTTACATTAACCTCCTTGTGTGGAATTATTTTTCCTTTGGCGAACTCCACATCAAGGTAAGAGTCTAAAACCCACCGCGTCAGCTCTGGTTGCGCAGCTCTGTCTGAACAGCAGGAATAAGTTGTAGTCGAGCTTTCAGATATGCTCGATGAGGGAGCGATGTGAATGATTTATATTTGTGAACAAACAATTATGTTTGTTCACGCCTGGCTCTGTCTTCCCTGTAAAGTTTATGCATGTGGTCCCAGTTGGCCGGTGCATTAGTGGTTAACAAACCAGCGCTAACCTCATCACGCAGGTTCAGCCCGGTGAGCAGCTTTCGTGCTCGCTTCTCCAGACACAGACACACACCTGCAGTTTTTGTTAAAGTTTTATAAGTTTTTTTAACGAAAGAAACTGATTTGAAAAAAAATTATTTTTGCCTGATTTTGTTGTTTTTTTTGTGTTACTTATATGATTTATCATTTTTTTGTCCTTAAAATACCAATATTTCCAGTTAACTTTATATTTTGGCCCATCTGATGATGTAAAATGTAGACTTTTTAACAAAAACTTTTTTACTCATGCTTGAGTAATTTCTTGGATGGCTAATTTTTACTTTTACATGAGTAAAAACATAGTATAGCATAGTATAGTTTAGGGTAGTGTAGTATGGTATGGTATATTATAGGATAGCATAGTATAGCGTAGCGTAGTATAGGGTAGTGTAGTATAGTGTAGCTTAGGGTGGTGTGGTGTAGTATAGTATAGTACAGCGTAGTATAGTATGGTATAGTGTAGCTTAGGGTGGTATAGTATAGTACAGTACAGTATATTATAGTATAGTGTAGCTTAGGGTGGTATAGTATAGTACAGTACAGTATATTATAGTATAGCGTAGTTTAGAGTGGTGTAGTACAGTACAGTATATTATAGCATAGCGAAGTTTAGGGTGGTGTAGTATAGCATAGTATAGCGTAGTATAGTATAGTATAGTGTAGTTTAGAGTGGTGTAGTATAGTATAGTATAGTTTAGTTTAGGGTGGTATAGTATAGTATAGTACAGCGTAGTATAGTATGGTATAGTGTAGCTTAGGGTGGTGTAGTATAGTATAGTATAGTTTAGGGTGGTATAGCATAGTATAGTACAGCGCAGTATAGTATGGTATAGTGTAGCTTAGGGTGGTATAGTACAGTACAGTATATTATAGTATAGTGTAGTTTAGAGTGGTGTAGTATAGTATAGTACAGTACAGTATATTATAGTATAGCGAAGTTTAGGGTGGTGTAGTATAGTATAATATAGTATAGTATAGCGTAGTATAGTATATTATAGTATAGTGTAGCTTAGGGTGGTATAGTATAGTACAGTACAGCACAGTATATTATAGTATAGTGTAGTTTAGAGTGGTGTAGTACAGTACAGTATATTATAGCATAGCGAAGTTTAGGGTGGTGTAGTATAGCATAGTATAGCGTAGTATAGTATAGTATAGTGTAGTTTAGAGTGGTGTAGTATAGTATAGTATAGTTTTGGGTGATATAGTATAGTATAGTACAGCGTAGTATAGTATGGTATAGTGTAGCTTAGGGTGGTGTAGTATAGCATAGTATAGTTTAGGGTGGTATAGTATAGTATAGTACAGCATAGTATAGTATGGTATAGTGTAGCTTAGGGTGGTGTAGTATAGTATAGTATAGGGTGGTATAGTATAGTGTAGTACAGCGTAGTATAGTATGGTATAGTGTAGCTTAGGGTGGTGTAGTATAGTATAGTATAGGGTGGTATAGTATAGTGTAGTACAGCGTAGTATAGTATGGTATAGTGTAGCTTAGGGTGGTGTAGTATAGTATAGTATAGGGTGGTATAGTATAGTATAGTACAGTACAGTATAGTATAGTGCTACTACTCAAGTTTTGGATAATCTGCCCACCTCTGCTTTTCAGCAAAATCAGAGTTTGGTTTAAGTCAGTAATTCTCAAAGATTGATAAAAAATAAAAAATACTTGTTCCATTAGAAGATTCTTTTTTACTTTAGAGTAAAAATATTAAATAAATTACAGCCAATTTCTCTTTAAAACGGGCACTTTGACACGCTCAGACAAACATGCTTACATAATGCGTCACGTCAACGGATGAATTCTGAACACGCTGAGCTGCCAGTAGGTAACTTTTATTTTGATATAAGCTCGGTTTTCTGTAACTGTTCAAAGTGAACAGTGAGTGGGGATTACGACTGAGTGAATTCAAATAAGAACTGCAATGCGCTCATAAAAGGAAAGGAAACCAAGGAAGCTGGAAAAAATAATGCGTCCCGTCAGAATAAAAGTAAGAGACCATATCAAAGATGATCTATCCTGATAATGACTTCACTTGAATCATGTTAATGAACAAGTGAGTTCGGTCTTCACTCATTTTCTCCCCCCTTGTGAATAAAAGTGTAGCTGTCGCTATAATCATCCAGTACACCAGATCAATGGACCGTCTTTGAACCACAATGATTCAGAGAAGTCTAGTATAAATAGCTCCTGCTTTCATAGATACACACAAAAAATGGACTTAATATCACAGAGTCTTTTGTAAAAAAAGTAAAGAGGAAGACTGGAAGTTAAAGGATCTTCCCCCATGAGACACAATTTGATTTAAACACAGCTAACTATGGTGGTTTGAAAAATAATTAATTTTTTGTGTTTTCAGATTTTGTCAGGTTGCAACTACAGACCTCAATTTATTTACCGGGATTTTAGCAAATAGATCAACACTAAAAACATCACAATCATAAATGGAAGCTGAATGATATGTGACAGACTGAATGAGTTAGGAATTTATATTTTTCATTTTTATTTTACACATGTAGGAACTTATTTTTGAAATCTGGTGATCACAGAATCTCCTGTTCAGTTTATGATGATGTTTACAGCATAGAGAGAATGAATTAACTGCTTGAACTGCAAAAACAAAAAATATTACAAAGTATTTTTGGTCTAGTTTGTCGTGCAAATATCTTAGTAAACCTAAATTAAGACAAAACAAACTTACAAGTATCATTTTAGTAAGACAAAGGAGCTTGTTTTAGGTAATTGATTCCTTAATATTGATGAAAAAGTACTAGTTCCTCTGGCAGATTATTTCACTTAAACATTTTCTCCAATGTTTTCCCGTATAATATGTGGAATATTAATAATAAACAATAAATAATGTCTTCTTTTAAGTGTCCTAAGTTGTTTGCACTAGAAACTAAACCAATATTACTTGGTAAGATTTTGTGTTTTTGCAGTGTGAGTTCAGATTTTTTTAGTGACCAACACAACCCACAGGCTGTTTGAACAAAATTATACTGAATATGACAAAACCAATGAGATATAAGAGGATGTGGCAGAAAATATATTAAAAACAGAGAGAAAGGGATCAGAATAAAGAGAACAAGAGGCAAAATAAATGTGCAGGAGGCAAAAGAAGAAAGGGATCAAAGACAAAGGCAAACAAAGACGAGTTGGAAGGAGAAAACAGGGTGAATGCAAGGGGGTAAAGATGAAAATAGTGCCTGCTCTCATTGCTGTCTGTTGCTCTTGTCTTGGCAGGATGTAAAGTGAGTAGATCCTCAAGGAAGCATTAGCACACATACAAGCACATGAACACTCTCTCCCCATTCATGCACCGCAGGCGCATTGGAGAGGGATCTACGTGTCCAGCTATGCCCACAGTGCAGCTCTGCCAGCAGTGTGGGAGTCCAGGACTGTGGCCTGTTTATAACCTGTCACCGAGACTCTAATCTACACCGACAGCTCCCAGGTGACCAATGGGCTCACTGCCCCGGCAAGTGACAGGCCGCTGGGCAGGCTGAACCCTGCTAACCTTCACAGACACTCACAGGGAAGCGCAAACTGCTACGCTTGTGTTCAAATGTGTGTGTGCGTGTGTGAGGGGGAAGAGTGACTGCAGCCTCCGAGCTGGCCAGAGTACAAGAAATTAAATCAATACTGCAATCAGCAAAGACTAAAAGATTAGTGAGGGAGGAGAAAGGGTGGACGGAGTATAGAGAGGGTGCATTAGGAGGAAAGGGGGATTATATGAAGAGAGGGAGTGAAAGAGAAGGAGAGAATGTTGTACAGTAATGAGCTGATATATATAGCAGCACAGCGGAGCAAGGCTCGTACCTGCTGGCGTAGTGTTCAATCCTGCTGTGTGTGTCTGCGTGGGGCAGCCTGGGTGAGGAGCAAGGGCTGAAAAGAAGCAAATTCAAAGTCATTATTCCTCAGAAAAAAAAACACCTTAGTTCAATATGAAACGGTACAAGAGGTCAGCATGCGAGACACAGCAGGAGGGAAAAGGAAAGTTACTGCAGGCATTTAGTTCTGGGTGTAAAAAGTAACATTTAAGTGTTTGTGATTAGAAATGCTCACTTTATTCTTCTGCCATGATGAAAACTGGAAATGTCACTAGCTGTGTTTCCAACACTGTAAAAATACAAAATCTTAAGTATTTTTGGTCTAGTTTCTATTTTGTGTTTTTACAGTGCATTGACCATATAATTGCGCAATTTGACATTTCCAAAATAAATTTGTTCAATGGAAACACTTTTTGCATCACACAAGTCAAATGATCAATAACCGGATGTTGCCACTGAGCCGCAGCATCCAGAAGACAAGAGGAAGTAATTGGTGGATGACAGCGCGGCATTTTTCTTTTAATGTCTTATCGCATGAACAAACTTATTCACATGTGATTTTATCGCCGTTTCTTATTTAACGGAAACACTTCTATTACATAATCACGTTCATCACGTTAGGTCTCCAAGCTACTTTAATATCTGTCCTGATTTCCTTCTTAATGGAAAAAATTCATGTTTAAATAGAGGTGGAAGTATTTATGGACCTTTCTCATTCAAATACAAGTACATAAAGTCATGCAGACACCAAGTGAAAAGCAGTAAAGGCATAGTTACCTTGAAAAGGTACTGATTACTTGATTTTAACTGTAACTAAATTAGATTATCAGCTACTTTGAGCTTTCAGCTGCCGATAATCTCCCCCCTGTTGCTGGTTTTGGACCCAAGTTTAATTTATTTACTTTTAGTTTGGGACCTCCTGCCTTTTAGTCGCAGCTCTCTGCTTTGCACCATCTGGTGGGACTTGACCTGTCAGTCTGACTGCGCCGTGCTGCGACTCCAAATGTTTCTTCAAATGTAATGTGATCTTTTTAAAGCTAGGCAGGTTGGAAGGCCATTGTAACACCACCAGCGTAATGCTAAATGATTATATGTAAGTACGTTTTTTTTTTCCATGTATTAATGTTTGTGTCGTTTTACTCGAGGAAATTGTGAAAGGACAGTTTTAAAAATTAGTCTGACGGCACATTGCTGCATCTTCCATCACAACCCTAGACTTAATCAGCTGCTGCTTCCTTTTTCTCCATGTTATTTGATCCTCAGAAAGTCTAATATCTATTCTGAGTAATGTTTCTTTAATTTTAGAGGTTATAAAACAATGACACAATCCGGTGAAACATGAACTCATGCTACATCATTCTGGGCGCTCTTGTAACCTGAGGCTACTGCTTCATGGTAAGGTCACGGGTTTTTATCTCACTACTCCGGTTCTGCTTTTCTTTTCCAGCAGACTTGCTCATGAGAAGTGTGCCTGAATCAGAATGAGATCACAAGGCTAATGTCATGAACACAGACATTAACTTTAAACCATTTTGGTGGTTATCAGAAAACATTAGCAAGAAAACACAACAAATAAAAGTAGATGAAAATCAAAACATCTTTTATGTTTAAATCAGTTCAATTTCAAAGCAATTTATGTATTTAAGGATGCAGCAGATATTTCAGAGTTGACTCATTATAACTGTTCAGTTTCGTTTCAATTTATGAAACATGATCAAGCATTTTTTATCCTCAGTAAACTTTTTTAAAGTAAAATAAAAACTTTTCACAGTAGCAAAAACACTTAAAGACAAAAAAGTAAAATCTTGTTGCTTTGCTAAATGTTCCACGTTGTTGGGGAACAGCAGAAATCTCACTTTAAATAAACCAATAAAAAGCTCAAAATGTTAATTTTTGTCCTGTTTTTCTAAAATCAGGACAAAACAGGCAGTTTGTGCATAGACAGGGTATAAACAGTGACAACATAATTTATTCGCTTTAATGCACAGACGTCTTCTGACATTTACCTTTTTATTTCATAACATGTATAAATGAATATTGTGAGCCATTGTAATATCTATCAAAGCAACAATGTTGCTTTTTTTCCCAAGTTTGCAACCTATTATCTCAATAAAGCAGAAGTTAAACTAGTATTTCCCAAATATTCACGAACCACCTCACTTAACATATAATAACACAACATCTTAATGTATACAACCTGAAACAAAAAGATTAGTCTCTTAACTCATTGTCTTTTTTCCTCCTAATGTGAAGGGTGGCGCTGTTTTGTAATGGTGACCGTCTACAATAAAACCATGAACATGCCTACTAGGGACGTTTTGAGTAATTTACGTTAGAAAACACACGAATATCAACAAAGTTCTTTACTACAAGCAATGTGTGAACTAATAATGTTTTAGGGTTATTTGTAATTGAGAAGCATAATAAAAGAAAAGCAGACTTGATGAGATTCAAGGATTATTTTTATTGTCATGCCACCTTGAGAGTTTGCGGTACAAAATTTGTACTCAGGTCCAAAATAAAGAAATCCACTACACTAAAAAATTAAATAGATAAATAATTAAATAAAATAAATAAATGAACAATGAAGTAATTTAAATGATAAATATGTAGTTATGTGTCCGTCTGTAAATAAGCTATGAGGTGAAGCTGCATTTGGTGCCTTGGCAAAAACATTTTCTTTCAGCAGGTAGATAGCCTGATGTAAATATTTATTTTAGGTGTTAAGATGCAGTTAGTCAGCGTGAGGCGCAGCTCTCTGCACCATAATATCACGTTCAGGTTTTCTTTTTAGTGACCTGGTCTTAAGTCACTTATCTGTCATTACTTTTACACACAATCCTTTGGTAAGCTAACTGTAGCGTCACACAGTTATCTTAAGTCACGGCAAATAAACGGTTTTTTATATGCAGTACCTCGTGGACCAGTAGGGGGCGCAGGCGGACCACCAGTGGTCCGAGGACCACAGTTTGAGAAAGACTGAGTTAGAGGGTAAAGAGAACCAGGAAGCAGCTAAACTTGAACTTCAGCTGGAAAGTTTGCAGCCTGCTGCATTTCCGTAAAGAAGCCAAAGTGATTACAAATCACGTTAAAAACCTTTATGTGACTTTTCATTCTGTAGTAACACTAACACTGGGAGTCATTTGTTTTAGCTGTCATCTTACTGTTTCCTGTTCAAATTATTTTCTTGCAAGATAGAGTAGATTAGGGGAAAACGTAATTGTTTGTTTTATCTTTAATGTAAAAATTAAATGTATTGGGAACCCGTAGAGAGACCAAATTAAATGCAGATCCCCAAAATCTTGGGTTGATAAAAATATTTCTGGGTCTTTGTGTCCTTTTTATTCTCTCCCACCGACGCCATTTCTCCCCAGTTTCTTTCTTCTTGTTCAATAATGAACTCTGACCTCAGCTGAGGCCAGTGAGGCCATCGGTGCTTTATATTTTGTTTTGGATTCTTTTGTGTCCTCCTGAATGAGCCGATGTGAGGGTTTACTACTGATCCATATTTTCTCCATTTGGGGATAATAGCTCTCACTGGCCTGAAGGAGTTTTGAAGCCTTAGAAACAACTCTGTAGCTCTTGACAGAAGGATCTTTCCAGGTGTGATGTACTGCTTTGGAAATATTTTAGTCCCGTTGTCGGAGAGGTAAGTGATTTCTCGTTTGCACATTTCTGGCGGTACTCAGGTCTGGAGAGTGAAATCTAACCTAGTTTTTCATAAAATGTTCACTGAGACAATTATATTTTCACATGGGGTCAAGTTTGTTTTAAACGTTTTTTTTTATCAGTTTAAAAATGACACATAATTCATAATATAGCAATCACGGCAAGAGAGCTGAAAAATATGACTTTTTTTTTTATCAGCAGAATCAAATTTAATTATTATTAGAAAGTCAAAGCTTCATGAAACTCAAGGATATTCTCATTCTTTTTTTTTTAAAGGTTAACCGGTGACCTTTATGCTTTCCTGAAGATATTAGCATCAGTCTATGGGCTATAAAAAACCCGTTTGTTAAATTTTTACACAAATTCTTAGATGATGAGATTTTAATCTGGTAGGTTCTTTGTATTTTGAGCTCCTTTCAGGATGAGCTGTTTTAGGACAACTTGTCACTTCATATCCAAACAAGCTACTGCTGGCCACGTGTTTTCTGGTAACGAACTGCCACAAAGTAAAAATAAAATTTTTGCTTTTGTGTTGAATGTCTCTTTTATAATATATTTACCTCAAATGACAAAGAAAACATTTTTACTTTTCTGCAAAATTCCCCAACTGCAGAATTCTTGTTAAGTAATAAGTAGTTTAAGATAAGTAGCATTTCAAAAGAGCAGAAGAAATCCTATGTTTTTTGAACAATAACTATTTGTTGTTATCAGTTGCTAAGAGATGAGCGCGTTTTCTGGTAATGAACTGCTACGCTCATCTCACACCAAACACCAAATTAATAACATGTAATGTTATTGTTTATAAAACATAGGCTCTCTTGAAATACTGTTTATCTGCTCAGACACAGGAAATTTACAGTTGGTAAATTTTACAAAACAAAAAATCAGGCGTTTACTTCGTTGTACTTTATTACTAGAAAACAGGCTCATCTAGCAACAGATTAACAACAAATATTGTTATTGTACAAAAATATGAGATTTCCTCTACTCTTTTGAAATACTACTTATACTACTTAAGAATTGTGCAATTGGTGAATTTTGCAGAAAGAGTGAAAATGTTTACTTTGCCATTGGTGGTAAGTAAAACAAAAGTAAAAATCAGATTTTTACTTTGAAGCAGTTGCAAACAGATGTGGGACTATACGATCATACATCTTTGACAAGTAGTAATAGAACCTCCTCCACAACTAGCAAGAATGCAGCAAGAGGTTTCTGGATGGTAAGTCAACAACAAAACACATGACTTTGTACAGCGCATTCAGCAGTAAAACCAGCTGACCAAACATGCTGGAGCTCAGCTGGGGTTGCTAAGTGACAGGGGGAGTTCCACTGTGGTTGCTAGGTAACAGACTGGGCCTTGCTGGGGAGGCTAAATTAGAGGTTAGCTGTTTTTTTTTAATGGCTCATTTTCCAGACACCAAAAAACAACAACAAAAAACATTAACTCATTGCCAAAACAGTTTGTTTTTTTAAGCACTTGTGCTGTTTTTAAGAGCAGTAGAAACACAAATGGAAGCATAAAAACATGCAAAATGTGAATTTTGTTTAATAGATCCCCTTTGATTTATTGTTATACTAACACATTTGTCTCAAGTAAATAAATGTATACAATTCTGCCTGTCTGCATAGCGGAGCATCTGAGAAAAGACACAAAAGGATGGATGTGTGTTGTGGGACTCACGTCTCCGAGCTTTCAGCTTCCAGTACAGATTGCACAGGCAGGTAGCCTCTCTGCGGGTGCTTTGTAAAGTACTGCTTTGACCTGAACTTGTTCTTCAGAGTCTTAGCGAAGTCCCTCATCTTCTCTCCCGAGGTTGTCTGCCGCCGTCCAGGGAAGCGAGTGGAGGAGGGGTGAAAAGTGGAGGTTGAAGCACAGGGCACGGATGATTGAAAGACAAATTGCACTGCTTTAGATTTGCCATCTCCAGAGACCACCTCATGTAAAATTTATCCACTTTTTTCCCTCAAATACTAATGTTTCCTTCTATCCACTGTCTCTACATTATTGCTTTGTTTAAAATCTTCCGTTTTTCATCATATCTGTCAGAGTAATTTTTACATGCTTGCCTGCTGCAAGAACCGTACCCTGCGATATAAAAACATTTTTGCAGAAAATAAAAATACTGCTGGATTTTACATCTTGAAATTGAACTGATCTTACCACAGTTGCACTCACTGTACTGATGATTCATGGGTTTTCCTGAATGTTTGTGCTCCAAACATCCCTTTAAATGAACCAAAATTTTGCCAAAGATCAATTTTTCTACTAAGTGATTTTCTCCCCATTTATTCTATAGAGCTGGACAAATAGATACAGTCGATAAGATCCTTAATTCATGCTTGGCAGAAGAAATAGGGAGTTGGGAGTACGTATTTTGTTCTTGAGTACAGCTGAGCTTCATGTCTCCCTAAAGACTTGAATTTGTATTCTGGTAAAGCAGTACATAATGCTCGTCTCACTGGGGTGTAGTACTCCATGATGGGGTAGTGCAGCTTCTTGCCCTTGCTTGTGCGGCCGGTTAGAAAACATGTCTGGCAGATGTCCACATTGAACTGCTTCAAACTGCGATACCTGTCGAGATCAATAAAACAGAGACTTTAACGATGTTTGCAGGAGAACTGAATGGAGTGGTAGAGTGGCTGAGTGTGTGGGTTGGTGTGTGTGTGTGTGTGTATTCTTATCTCAGCCATGCTGTAGAGGCTTATATTTCTTTGAACACTCACACAAAAGACGTTTGATTTCCTATACAAACCCTGGAATTTTGGGGTTGTTAAAATGACTAATAGGCTTAACTTAAGTTTAGGACAAATCTTAATGAAATCTCTCAAATAACATAACGACTTCAACAGAAACAGCAAAAGAGATATCTTAGAACAACACAAAAAACCTTTTGTCAATTTAAATCCTAATAAATTGCTGCTGGCCACGTCCCCAACTCAACGTTTATAGTCACACATGAAAGCGGCTGCAAACAATTACCCAAACTTACATATTTGAAAAGCAGAAATAGAGCCTCCAGCACAACCAACAAGAATGCAGCAACTGGCTTCTGAATGGTAGGTCAACAATAAAACACTTGTCTTTCCCAGCAGCCACTGGACAGCACATACAGTGGTAAAATCAGCTGACCAAACATGCTGGAGCTCCATGCTTGGGATTGCTAAGAGATGGTCTAAGATCGGTGAGGGTTGCTAGGTAATGGGGCAGTGTGAGATGTTTGAAATGGCTCTTTTTCCAGACACCAAAACAAACAAACAAACAAAAAAAAAAAAACAGCTGGATTTATTTTTTTTTAACTCTTAGACAGTTTTTAGAAGCAGCTGAAACCCAAACGAAAGTATAAAAATGTGCAAAATATGAATTCTACATAATAGCTCTCCTTTAAAAAATTCATGTTTATTTCTGACACTGTTAAAAAGGTGCAACAAGGACAGATATCTGTATATCACAGATTTTTTGGTACCTGATAAAGCAAAAGTCTAATTTCCCAGTTCTAAAAAAAAAAAAAAAAAATCATCTGTTTTAATCATTTGATGCAGTAACAATATCTGTACATGTAAATATCCATTTGGTTGAATTGAATGCCCAGCAGCCATGCCTACCTGAAACCCTTAATGGGGCATTGTTTGCAGACGTAGCATTTGGCCTGATGCTTGGTGGACTCTGCAGCAGCTACGCGGTGCAGGACGGGCAGCCAAACCATCGACTGCGGCTCGAGGCTCATCCATTCCAGGAAATGAGACACCTCAATGGCAGGTTTCCCAGGGGCCTGTTAGGGAAAGGTAAGAGAGACAAGAGACTGTAAACAACCCAAATATAGACCAAAAGGAGGCCTGTTCTTAAAGCAATAAAAACAGCAACAATTATTTCCTGCTTAAAGGCAGTTTCAGCTAAAACATCCTAATATTGAAAAGAGCGCCTAGCATTAAATCTTTTATGTAGCATATATGCTTAAGCATTTGCAAAGCTAAAAATATAACACACATAAATTATACAGGGGTTACTGTGAGTTTGCATGTTCTCTCTCCTGAAGAAAGCTTGTTTGAAAAAAAAAAAAAGAAGAAAAAAGAAAGCCAACCTAATAAAGGAATAACTTGCCGAGTGCTCAAAATCCGTGATGTGCTAAATTCTCATTAAGTCTGCATCAGAGATGCATTAAGAAGTTGATTTCCCCGGGGCTGCCCCCACTGCTCAAGCAGGGTAACATAATAAATGTATGCGCGTGTGTGCACTGATCACAGGCGGAGAGGTGCTCAGAGATGTGGGGTCTCCGGGGATGAAGGAGCTCCTCTCTGTTAGCAGGGCACCCGGCTTGGCTCCCTGTGGGAGGTCGAATAGCAGCTTCTTCCACACCAAAACACCTGGAGCTGGAGCTGCTCACCCGATCACGCTACGCCGTCTCAAAACAGATGGGATGTTCGCTGTCACTGGGAAATTTAGCTTGATTAATACAACCTCTTCTACCACGCATACATATATAAAATAGTGTTGGGTTTTGTATTTCCCAAATTATTTTGTGTCAGTTATTTCAGTTCTTTACCTTTGAATGCTGTGAAAGCACTGAAATATTTATTGGGAGATGAATTATTCTTACTTCTTGCCTGGATCCTCGTAACCTCTGCAGAGACCTTCCTCTGCTCACGCTGTTTTCTAGCAACTATTTCATGCAGCCTGCTTTGTTGTTGCCGTTTCCTCTGTCTTTCTGCCATTTCAGTTTAACTATCAACATGAAGTGGAGACGAACAGTATTGAGAACTATCAAGTGTCCCTGAATAACCCGTAGACGGGTCACTCTAATTTTATCTCAGAGTAAATATAAACACAAGGAGAAACAGAAAACGTTCAAAGAGCTTCATCTGATGTAGCTGTTACTGACTGGATTACATTGTGCACCATGAGAATATTGTTGGAAACTGAGGGATTTTGATTGGTTAATAATCTTCTGCTGCCTTCAGTTTTCATTTGTTGACCTAAATCAGTGGCGGAAGATTAAATTTAATCCATCTATTTTTTACCTTCTTGGATGCTTCCTTGAACATGCTAGGATAAGTCTATGGGCTATAACAAACATGTTCATTACATTTTTTGCACAAAATCATTCTTGGATAATGAGATTTGTCTGCTCAGTTCTGCCCATTTCAGCATGAGCTGTTTTAGGGCCTCTCGTCACTTTAAATCCAACCACACATGTACACATTTATACCTAATGGGAAGTTAGAGCAACCAGTTGACCTGGTTTAGGTTTGTGGGTGGAAGCCGGAGTAACCAGTAAGGATCCACACATATACAGTGGAGAATATGCAAAATGGAAACAGAAGAACTGGAAGCCAGGATTTTATTTTCTCATACTTTACATTTTCTGCTAAATCGTCTTGGATTAATCTTGATAAGAAAGACGTACCTTGTTTCTGTGACTTATTAAATGCAACGATAAAAGCATCATGAATTATTTAAAGCACAAGCATAATAATTATTTTTTTCTTGAGTGAAAAACAAACAAAGGTAAATTCCCAAAGCAGCCAGTCTTATTTGAATTTTTTTGCATTTCCTTTTTTAGAAATTACATGTTTTATTTTATTTGTTTTGCTTTAAAATCAGCTCTCAAACAGTTTCGACTTTAGAAAGCTTTGATATAGAGAGGCGCCCACACAATGACCTCTCCACCACAGTTCATCTGTTAATTGTTTTTTAAACAAACCCGGTGACGTAAGTTAAGATCAACCATTTCAACTTTGATCTCCTCTGTGTAAAGAACAGCTGTTTTGGCAGGCTGTCGTGTTGGAGGCGTTCTCTTGACAATTCATCTTACAGACTTCTACGTTCCAGATAATTCGTCCTGATGCTCAGAGAAAGTTCTTGCAAAAGTAACTGAGATATTCCTTTCAAACATCCGAGCTGCACCAGTGACCTGGTGATAAGCTTTTATAGAGCTTTAAAGGGGCAGTGTTATGCATTTTCCAGGACATTTTACAGCACAGTCAAGTAAATCTGTGAGCTTCAGTAGATATAAAAATGCTTTATAAATCAAATATGACTTAATTTGTAATTTAACGCCTTGAAACTGGCTCTCTGAAAACACCTTTAAAAAGTGATCACGTCGGTCCTCTGTTAACCCAGTAACGTTTTTGCCAGCGTTGAACAGAAAAGTAGCTCAGCTGATGCGCAGTCCCACCAGCTTTTTGCTAATTGCTGCTGGCTAGTCTGAAAGAGCTTAGAGTTGGAGTTGGAAGCTTGGAAACTTGGAATCTGCAGCTCCGAGGAGGAGCTTCATCCTGAAGGCGGGGCTAGGTCCACTCAGGCTGAATGGTTGCCATGGAGACGAAAGGATTTCCCAACCATTTATGAAGGAATCCAGGTGTTTTTGATGAGGGAAAACATGATGTAAAGCTCATACTGCCCCTTTAAAGATGCAGCCTAAGCCTCCAACACTGCTATATAGAACAGAAAAAAATCTGTTTAATCAGCCTCCAGACCTCTAAGCACATCTGTTAATGGACCTGGGCGTGAAATGCACGAACGCGGCCGTGTCCTCACCATGCGGAAGCAGCTCCGGACGCTTGGCTCCGTGTTGCTGCCGCCGAAAGCTGCTACTTCGCCCAGCTGGCGGGGGATCTGGATGGCTTCATGTAGCAGCAGGCTGAGGTGACGCTGGTCTGTCAAGCCTCCAGCACCGGACACCTGACGGAACAAGTCTGCAAAACGTTCATGCAGTTATCCATCAATTATGAACTAACTAATCTAGTTTCACACCGGCACATGCAGCAGCAATCATTATACGATGTGTAGCTAAGAGCATTAGCCACACATGTGTCTGTATTTTTTCTTTCCTCTGCGTGAGGACACTTGCTGACTTTAAAATTCTGCATTTATTCCAAAATCAAGCAGCTTTTATCTATTTTAAACTAGGAATAAATCTTTATTAATGATCTTCCTGGTTATTTTAGAGATGAAAGACCTGCACAAAAGCCATCTTGTCAAGTTCTGACCGAGTCTTTCGCTATGCTTGGAGTCTGCCTGTCGCTGAAGAGATGAATCTTGACAGGCGTGTGAGTGTGCTGCACAATCGCAGCATTGCATGTATCCCCCCTCTTTGCGGGCTTATATTTCCCCACAATGAGCGAACGTTTGGCTCCACCGCCTGCATCTTAAACAGCCTCCTTCATATCGTCCTCGTAACCAGAGCCGAGGCCTGTTTGATGTTTTTAAATATTCCCACAAAGCTTCTGAGTGGAGCTCTGGACATGTTTTATGGAGACATTTTTTCAGCATATCGGCCTCTTACATCTTAAATATGCCGCTTTCATTGTGCAGACTCTATGGTGAGATAATAGGAACCATTGGTTCGACACAAAAGCACAAGAACTGCAGTTTTCTCACTGCTGAGATTTTCAATTCTGTGGACAAAAATTATATTTCCAGAGCAAAATTCAGATCGGACTCTATATAGATCCATTAATTTACAAGGACTGAACACATTTTCTGATGTGAAAACTGAAAAAAGACTTCAGTACGCATCGCACTGAACAAGACATTCAGTACAAGAAAGCATAAATACAAACCAAATGATTTACATGAATGAAAACGTGTTAGAGAGATATCTAGAGATAATTTTGCTGGTGAATTTAACAGGAATCAGTCAGAAACATAATATGCTAAACTGGACTATGAAGCATAATATGCTGTAGTGTAGCCTTCTTGTGTGCTAACCTTAATTTTAATTAATTCATATTTAATCAGGGGTTTACCAATAGTATTATTTGGTAGCAGGAAGTGCACTTCTGCAGATGGCAGTAGGACTGCAGGGAGGAGGAATAGCAGCTTTACTTTTTCACAGATTATCTGTCTCATACTGTCAGCACAAATATGTAAAACAAAACCTATATTTTTACAAACGATACCTACTGCAGCTTTAATGAAACAATTTCATAGTTGTTCACAATACCTTATGGGAAAAAATATGTTGGAGAATTTATGTTTAATACTAAGTTGAAGAACATTTATTTTTACCTGGTAAAATATTGGCTGCTCAGAGTCTCTCAAGAGAATCCCACTTCAAATAGTCAGAACTTTTAAGAACAAAAGCTGCATTACACATGAATCATTTCCGTAGGAAAGACAAGGAGTGCTAAACTTATTTTAAAGTTCACTTGTTTGAAAAAGTAAAAGTCTTAAGAAAGTGACTCCTGCAAGCAATCTTTTAAAGGCCTGTAGTGCAGCAAGGAAAGAAAGCTTTCTTCATTATGGCAACATGACCATTCTCCGCCATTACACTAAGTGGATGTCTTGTAATCCTGGCAATCAGGGATGTTTTATTTTGGATCTCTCTTTTCAGTCGATAAGATGCACTTACCGACTCAAACAAGCATCAGACTTACATTTGTACTTCTCCTGGACGTCTGCGTTGCACAAGCTCACCAGTCCCATTTTGAAGCTGAGAACTCGCATTTTGCCGTTTCGTGCGCTGCAGGAAAGAAACGCAGAGAGGATAAGGAAAAAAAAAACTTCTGAGATTACAGTTTTTAAAAGGTGGACTATCTCAAATCACTGCGTTGTGGATCGTGGTAATACAGAGCCCTGCTGGGAAGAATTACACGGGTCACAGCAGCACAATTCAGGTCAGTGAAGTAGTGTGAAATTGCATTAGAGGACATTCAGAGTAAGTAAAGGCTCTTCAGGGAATTGGTAAAGTGTGGTCCAAGAATTTTATGCCCAGAAGAGCAATACAAATCTTATATGCCAGATAAAATACATCAATAAAGTACCTTGTAAAGGTATTCTGCCATTAACTTTTTACATTTTGCCACCAAAGACTTTAATATTTCTATTAGTATTATATGCAGCAGACCAACACTGGTATATTTAAAAGATAAAAGGAAAATAATTTTTTTTTTCCTACGTTCTTGAAATAAAAATTTGGTATTGTAATCAGCCCTAGAGTTGATAGAAAGATGGGTGGCACATTCTGTTCTTAGAATAGGTTGTTGCCAGCAGTATGGCGTCACATTCCTGCCAAAAAACCTGTGTGAGAACTGAAGAGAACGTAGGTCTGACCGCAGGCATTTCCATTTATTTGCAGGCCCATGAATGCAGCAACGAAAGTTGTGCACTTCTCTGATTTAAATAAGCATAATTAGGCAAGGAAATTCTTCTGATTGATCTGAATTTTTAGGTCAAATCCAGGTGGAGGGAGGCGAGTTTAGCCGCTCTCCATGCTGCATTCGTAGACTTGCAAATTAAGAGCAATACCCATGATGAGCTATGTGCTCTCCTAGTTAATAAATCTGTTGATGTGATTACTTAATAAGCTCCTCAAGGTTTTAGACAGGAATGTGACAACATACTGATGCTGCAGCTGCTGAAGTTGGTGCTGCTGCAAGAACTCATAAAAGGAGAAAATAAAACGATGGCATAAAATGAATAAGTCCAAATTTAAGTTTAATCGAGATCAGAACTTAAAGACTTAAATTCATTAAAAACCTAAAAACTTGTCCTCTAACTGAGCTTTTTGCAAAACATTACGCACGAATTTCTGTACAAGTCTCAAAACAAATTCAAAAATACTTTACTGATCGCCAACGGAAATGAAATCTTGCTGTAACTCATATTAATTCAGATTGTTCAGAGAGTTATTGAAGATAGTGACGGCTGTTGGCAGGAAAGATCTCTTGTAGCAGTCTGTGTTACAGTGAAAATGAAGAAGCCTCTGACTGAAGACACTCTGCAGGTGAGACGTGAGATTCCACAAAGTATTGATTCAAGATTACATACAACACACTTTTAAAAATTTTCTATTGTCTTTGTCCCTCATATAAAATACATTAAAGTTTGTGGTGACATCATAAAATACCTTCAAAGCACTGTTCAGACCTCACATGAAAAAGATTTCCCTAAATGAAGAACAGACAGTTTTTACACAAGCAACACATTTTTGATTCATGAAACGCAGAAAAATTTAATTTGAGAACTAACCACGTCATCGCTGTTTCCAAACAGCCTCCAAGAATTTAATGCAGATCTAAGCAGCATTAGCAAAAACCGTGCCAATCAAATTAGCATCTCAAATGTCACACGAAGGATCAAGAACACTGGATTCATCAAAGAACATCAGGTCAAATTAGATGAAAATGCAAATTTAATTTCTGCAGCTGAATGCTGGCCTGAAGGAGTGTAGATCTGTATTTGACAAGTTTCTAAAAATATACACACATTAAAAATGCACACATATATATATATATATATATATATGTATATATATATATATATACATATATATATATATATATGAATATATATATATATATATATATATATATGAGAAGAAAAGACAAAAAG
>CAEGAE010097672.1:0-24420 GCA_903067095.1 Girardinus metallicus
GCCTGGAGTCCGGCGGGATTATTTATACAGATAAACGGACAGACTGAACACGGCGGCGGCTTTAGATGCGTAGCTTTACTGAAAATACCGGAAAATAAATTTCATATCATCCCGGTCGCAACAAATGGTGGCAAAGAGCATCATGACGTTACAGAGCTGGTAGATGTTTCTGTGTGACAAATGCAGATGTCAAATATGAGGGACGTTTAGGACAAATACTATGTTTTGTCTCTCACACACTACTAAAAACTCACACACACACACACAATATTAAAATTGCTCATACATACTATTAAAATGTCACACATATGCAATTTTTCTTATACGCATACATAAAAGATTAAGATTGCACATATAAACTAATAAAATATAGACTCACCTTTAGTATGTGTGAGAGTGATGTCACGGAAGAGGCGGGGCATCATTTGGAGATCAGATCGCGCATGCGTTGATACGACAATGACGTCAGCTTCATGCTGGACACTGGAGCTCCACGGTGTAGCTCAAGGCTAATCCGATTTATGAACGCTAATTTCGGCCAGCCGTTCTCTCCCACTCCCTCCTCAAGCCCTAGGAGGTTAACTTAGGGCTTAATCCGGGGTTAGAGCTGGAGTAAGCGGCATTAGAACCGGCGTTAGAGCCGGCTCTAATGCCTTACTTCGGCGTTAGCTCCGACGTTAGCTCCTCTTCCTCCTCAAGCGCTCGGAGGTTTACTAATGGCTCTGACGTTACTGGCGTTTATCTCGAGGTTGATCCGATTTTTGAACGCTAATTTCGGCCAGCCGTTCTCTACTGCTCCCTCCTCGGAGGTTCACTTAGGCCTTATTCCGGTTCTAAGGCCGCTAACTCCGGCTCTAACGCCGGTGCTAAGGCCGCTAACTCCGGCTCTAACGCCGGCTATAACGCCGGTTCTAAGGCCGCTTACTCCAGCTCTAACGCCGGAGTAAGCCCTAAGTGAACCGCCGAGCGCTTGAGGAGGGAGCGGGAGAGAACGGCTGGCCGAAATTAGCGTTCATAAATCGGATTAGCCTTGAGCTAAACGCCGCTAACAATGTGGAGCTCCAGGATCCAGCATGAAGCTGACGTCATTGTCGTATGAACGCATGCGCGATCTGATCTCTAAATTATGCCCCGCCTCTTCCGTGACAACTCACACACATACATTGAGTCCTTCTCACACATACTGAAGGTGAGTCTATATTTTATTAGTTTGTATGTGCAATCTTAGTCTTTTATGTATGCGTGTAAGAAAAATTGCATTAATTATCAGCCCTACTAATAATTAATATTAATTGTTTTATTTGATGAAATCATCTTTCTCTGTAAGGGGAAAATGTCTTTTATTATTATTTTTATAATAGATTTCTTTATATTCTTGGGTTTAAGTTTTCCCAGATCGAACAACTTAAATGTTCTTAGGCTTTAACTATGTTTCAGCAACAACAGTCTCTTCTTTTTTCTTTTTTTTCCTGCTGCCTTCTTGAACTTAACGAAGCGACCACAAGAACCGGTTCTCCACCTGCTGGTTCTGGGTCTGGTTGAAGTGGTTGGTTTCCTGTAGAGCAGAGCACAATGAATCCCCTTCCCAGCTGCAGTCCAAGACAAAAGAGCGGAACAACAGACCCGGTAGAGAGGCGGCCGAATGACTTGGAGTTCAGCAGCAGACAGACTAGCTGGATAGAAACGACTGAATGTTTCAACATAAAACTCCCACCACTGCTGATCGTATTTAATGCATTTCCATTGAAACAGAAATCTCAATTAATGTCAATTAGATTATTGATTAATCTATTTTTAATTATTAGTCATGTTTAGTCATCTTTGAGCTTAAAGTGGCCATTTAAATTATTTTCATCCTCATTTATCATTGACCAAACAATTGTGCGATCTTAAGAAAATAAATTTGCTTAATGGAAACACGCCAGTTTAAAAAAAAATAAAAAATTCAATAAAAAGTTTTTGTGATAGCTGGGTTTGAGTTTGCACATTTGGAGTTTGTAATTCCAATTCAATGGAAACCCATAGTTTCAATGGTTTCACTGGAAACTATGGGTTTCAATGGTTTCAATGGAAACTATGGGTTTCAATGGTTTCAATGGAAACTATGGGTTTCAATGGTTTCACTGGAAAGTATGGGTTTCAATGGTTTCACTGGAAAGTATGGGTTTCAATGGTTTCACTGGAAAGTATGGGTTTCAATGGTTTCAATGGAAACCCATAGTTGCAACTATGGGTTTAGTTGGGTTTCCATTGAATTGGAATTACAAATACCCATTGCGCAAATTGGAATTCGGAAAATAAATTTGCTTAATGGAAACACGCCGATTTTAATACCCAGATAAGGTCCAACTGTATCACGACTCAAAGGTCTGTGGAGTTTTTAAAAATAGAGAGGAAATGAGAAGTAGGTCAGTTATGCTAGCTTGACTTTGACCACCTTAACATGTTCATGTGCTGCGCAACTCGGTGTGTTTCGGTTCAATTAACACTCCAACAGGCAACCCACACACCTGCTGTCAACCATCAGTAGAGCAGAGTCTAAACTAGCTAATGAAGCACCGCTGGTTTTCACGCTAATGAAGCACCGCTTGTTTTCACGCAGCCACTTACGAAAAAACGCAAAACTAAACATCAGCCTGGAAACATGAAACTGTAATGGACTAAATGTTATACATGGAGTCTTTTCTCTTCGTGGAAGTTTTCCTTTCGGTGTTGCAGACACACTTGAATATAATCTCTGCTCTGTCAGCCAGTGGCGCTGTTGTCAGAGGGTTGCCGTGGCAACGGGTGTGCGCGTGACTTTTCGCCTGTGCTGCGGCGCACTGCAAAGTTTTAATAAGCAACAAAAACTGGACTAATTGCCTTGTTTGTTCGTAGAGCATCGCAATATTCATAACGTAACATATCATCAAAAATATTACACAAAGTATTTAACAAACTGTGACTCCTACAGCGGCAGTTATGTAAAATTAAATGTCCAATATAAAGTAAATTTGTTTGGTGCGCCTTTGCATCCGGATAGAAACTAAACTATAGATTTATTTATGTCCAGGGAGAATACATATTTTATCTATAAAAACATCAATATTTTTCTCTGCTTTAATTTAAGCCATATTTTATAGAACTGAGACAAGAAATGAGGGAACTACGACCATTTCTGTGACAGATTTATGTTCATCTCGCATCGGAAAAGTGAGATTTTTGTGGACTTGACATAATGCACTGTAAAAATACAAAATCTTACCAAGTATCTTTGGTCTAGTTTCTAGTGCAATTATGTCAGTGCATTTTAAATAAGACCAAACTAACTTACAAGTGACTTTTCAGTCAGAGCTTGTTCTAAGTCAAAAATTTAGATGAACAATTACTTCTTTCAATGGCAGATTATTTAACTTAACATGGGAAAAATGTCTTGTTATAAATTAAATGATATGAAACAAGTAATTTTTCATCAAAATTAAGTATTATTTACTTAAAACAAACCCCTACATGTTCCTGAAAAGTTACTTATAAGTTAGTTTTAGTTTTGGGTGTACTAATATATTTGCACTAAAAACTGGACCAAGCATATTTTAAATTTTGTGTTTTTTGTCGGTGCGGCGCCTGCAGGTCTCCGTCATTAGCTGTAGCAGCTAATATAAACACATCTCAACGACATTTACCAGAAATCTATGGAGGTGTTTATATTAATTGATGAAAAATTAGTGGAGAAATCAATTAGAATCTGTGAATTAATTTTTGTTTTCAAAATTTAGCTTTTCCTGCTGACTATGACTGATAAAGATTTTACTACGTAACTCACAGTGCATGAACATGCTGGGTTTTTATGGGGAAATATTCAGGTTGCTTTTAAAGAAACATTTTTTTCCCTTCTTAAGCAGTGAAGTTTGTCCCAAAGCCATTCAGAAGAACAGGATGATGGATCCTTCCTTTCAAGCACATCTGCTGCAGCAATCACATCCGTCTCCGTGGAGGAAAACCAGGAAATCTTCCTGCTTCCTCCACATCCTTCTCTGGATTTGTCATCCTTCTCGTTCTGCGGCGTCGTTTTGAATCGCGTCTCGTCGCCTTGGTGTGTTTTTGGCATCAGGGAATCCGAGGTCGTCACGGCCGGATGGGCGGCCGATGCGAAACACGTGTCTTTTCTGCCGTTGTAGCGATGGAAACCAGGATGAAATCAGATGCTCCTCCTCTGAGGCTCAAAACAAGCAAAATGGAATATTTTGTTCCAGTTCCTAAAGGATTTCTGAAGAAAAAAAGCTTTGTTTCTGCCCCTCTAACTTCAGGTAGCATCCTAAAGGTGCCTTTGCTAAAGTGAGAATGCTTTTAGGATATATTTTGATCAGTTATCTTTATTAAAGGGCTGCAGCTAAGTTTTAAGTTTTCAGGGTTTTCTCCAGTTTTTGTTTTTTTTTTACGGTGGTGAGCTGACACAGTGCTGCTGATTAAAGACCGTAATCAGACCTTCTAAATGTTTTATTATGCGTGAAAGCCAAACTACATTAATGAACTACTCTGCCGTCATTCGAATGCAACATATGTCACCATTATGGTCGTAAAATTAGGCTTGAACTAAAAATGCTTTCAACTTAACCTTCCTCAGGCACCTTTCTTTCTTTTCCCTCTACTCCAAACTGTCAAAATTTAAAATCACAAAATTAAAATCACACCTCATTTGCAATTACACAATAAAAGTACAGTAAGCAAAATAAAGCAATTCTTAAATCAGAAGAAACTAAATGCATTATATTTTAGTGAAACATACCAGCCTGATTTCTATACAGATCTGTAAATCATTTTTTTTAATTTAAGCCAGTTTAATAAATGGTTGCATCCCAGTTCTACTTTCGAGTAAAAGCTATGCTGCTATGTAATATCAAATTTAAATAAACCCAAATAATACGGTTAACAAAAGATTATTTGTTGGGGTTTTTTAAGGATTGTTTTAAAATTCTCTGCATCATTTTTTTCCTGATCAGTGAAAAATTAGTTTTAATTTGTTTAAAATGTATCACCAGTTGACAGTGATAGTGGACAAGGTCCACACAGAACCATACAGTGGCCGCAAACGGCCCATGAACCGCATTTTGGACACGCCCGGATCAGTCTATAAAACTTGCAGTCCTTATTCAGAGTTGGGTAGTAACTAGTTGCATTTACTCAATTGCATTTATTTAAGTAACTTTTTTTTTTAAATGTACCTTTAGGAGTACTGCACTGTACTTTTTACTTGAGTAATTTTATTATAAAGTATTTTTACTCATACTTGAGGAAATTTCTGGATTTTCTACTTACTGAATGAAAAACGTGTTTTAACCAAACATTCACCAAACTCAGACACACACCTGAAGTTTTTGTTAAACTTTCATAAGTTTTTTTTTATTGAAAGAAACTGATTTGGAAAAAAATTAAATTGTCTGATTTCGTTATTTTTTGTTAGCTATATGAACTTTCATCGTTTTGGTCCTTAAAATACCAAACTTTTCACTTAACTTTATAATTTGGTCTCTCTGACTATATAATTTTTAAATCTTAAGTGATTATCAGTAAATAAGTACTAATAATCACTAAGTAACTGATTTGATCAGTACTTGAGTAGACTTTTTACCAAATACTTTTTTACTCTTGCTTGAGTAATTTCTTGGACGGCCGCTTTTTACTTTCACTTTAGTGAAAATATGTTGAAGTGGTGCTACTCTTAGTTGAGTATATTTCTGTGTTCTCTGCCCACCTCTGGTTATCACCTGCAGAGGAAACCTAGGTGTTACCTGCGGGTCATGTGTTTGCAGAGCGGCCAGGACTTGTCCTGACTCCTGTCTTTGTAATAAGAGCGAAGCGAGTGAAAAGCTTTTTTTAAAGGACAAACCTTCACAGCGGGATCAGAGTGGCTCCTCCGGGGTGAGGAGGAGGAAGGAGGCCGGTGCTGGGTGGGGGGTCATTGAGGAGCAGTCATGCAGGAGGAGGAAGCTGCAGGTTTTGTTCCTGCGGTGGGAAATCTCTGGTTGGCTGCTCCTGAACACACGCTCACACACAGCGCCGGCTTTGTTGCTCCTCGCTCCGGCTTGGAGATTATTCCTCCAGCAGTCGTTGCAGATCTGAGATCAGCTGATAAGAGAAGAGCTAAAGTCTGTATGTGGTGCTCAAAGTTAAGCTCTATGTGTTTTTAAATGTGATCTAAATGTTTAATTTGGTTTCTTTTCTGGGTAAATGGCAGATTTTCTGCTCTAGCTGTGATTGGTTACAACTCGAACTGAAGGCAGGAAACGGAACAAAAGCAACAATGGGAAAGTCTGCACTTTGCATATTAGTTAATAAAGTGAAGATACTTGGGATTATTTCTCCTTTGAGGAGGAAAACTTCAAGAGAATTGGAGCTTGGAGACATCCGAAACCAGCACCCTACAGAGATATTTAAAAGCTTTCTGTAATGCACGAGCCTAGTCGGCTTAAATAAATAAAAACAGGAATTAATGGGGGAAAAAATGTAACTAACTGGAACTATATCGTGTTATATAAAACTAACAAACATACCGAAATGTTAGATTTAATATCTTTTGTGTTTGTGTTTATGAATCTATTAGCCTTTCAAACTGATGTGATTTTTTTTTTTTTTTTACGTCAAATTACGGCACTCCATACTTTACTCTATGCTAGTCCACAAAATGGCGACAGCAAAATTTGGGAGAAAACTCTGGAGTTAGTTGTTTAATAAATTAGTAAATTTTTGAGCATCTTCTGTTGAGCATCCATTACCTAACCGATGAAGACATAATCACAAAACTTTGACCTTTTTAGTTTGGCACCTAAAAATTAACCAGAATGAAAAAACTGAAGCTACTACTCTCACTAATAAATACCAAAGCTAAACATTATAACTAATAAAGTAGTTAAAACTAACTGAACTTTATCTCCTAATTGAAAAACCTAATTGTTGCTTTTGAGGATCAGGGAAGTCCTAAACTTCAAAAGCACAAAATATTACCAAATATTTTTGGTGTAGTTTAGTGCAAACGGCTTAGTTGACTAGAATAGAGACAAAACTAACTTCTAAGTAGCTTTTCAGCAACATATAGGAGCTTATTTCTGGTCAGTAATTCCTTAATATTGATGAAAAGTTCTAGTTCCGCTGGCAGATTACAACAGGACATTTTCCTATGCTATAAGGGAAATCATCTGGCATTGGAACAAGTACTTTTTCATCAAAATTCAGGAATTATTTACTTAAAACAAGCTCATATTTCTTGCTGAAAAGTCACTTGTAAGCTAGTTTAGTCTTATTTTAAATGCACCAAGACATTTGCATTGGAAACTTTACCAAACTCATGAATATCAAGGAATTATTGACAACTTTCTAAAAAGTTATAAGTGAGTTAGTTTGGTCTTTGCACTAAACTAGACCAAAGCTGTTTGGTAAGGTTTTGTGTTTCTCCAGTTCGGTTAATTAATGAAAGTAGTTTGTCTCTGATAAACAGGATCCTGACGGGAGTTGGTGCGTGACTGATGATTCCCGCTGCAGGTTCCCTTAATCCAGCTTTAATCCCACCTCGCTCTGCCTGTTTACGCTGATTAAAGGTCAGACTGGAATTTGTTTCTCCCCACATCTGGAACTGGTCCGGTCACTCTAAACAAAACGAGGGAGAGGAGAAGTCTGCTACGTGAACCTTAAAAAGCTGTAATTGAAGGAGTTCCTGTTTAATCAGATCCCAGCATCTCTTCTTTCCCCGCAGGCGTTCAGATTACCTCGCCCTCCGTTTCCTCCAATCCTTCCACCGCTCCTCCCTCTGGTTTGATTAATTGCAGTTTTAGCTAAGTGAGGCTGCAATTAGCTGTCTGATTACAACGGGAGCCGAGTTTGAGTCCGTGTGGCTCGGGGATTCCCAGGGGAAACTCTTTCTTCTCTGATCTTTTGGGGTTTTTTGTTTTTCCTGTGTTTATGTTGTTCTTATGTCGCTTTTAGAAAGTGGATTTTTGCAGGGAAATCAGCAGGTGGTTGGACAGCTGCTCTTCAGTTCATCTAACTTTACTTTTCATCATTTGCCATTTTTTCTCTGCCGTTTTTGCTTCTTTTATTGTCATGCAGCGGTTCGCTGATGTGTCTCTGTCTGTTTGGGCCCCGGGCTCTGGAGCCAGATGGAGCTAAAACAGTAATTACTCGTTAAAAACAACACCTGGGAACAGGAAAGAAGAAAGCTCTTTCTCTGTCTGTTGGACTCTACACTGCAAAAACACAAATCTTACCAAGTAGTTTTGGTACAGTTTAGTGAAAATATCTTAGTACGCTTGAAATAAGACAAAACTAGCTTACAAGTAACTTTTCAGCAACATATATAAGCTTGTTTTAAGTCAATAATTCCTTATTATTGATATAAGAGTTATAGCTCCACTGACAGATTAATTCACTAATAATTTGGGAAAAATAGCTTGCAATAATCTGCCAGTGGAACTAAAACGTTTACATCAACATTAAGGATACTAATACTTTTGTTTTAACTTGTCAGCATTTCTTGCTAGGTTTGTCTGATTTCAGGTGTACTAAGATATTTGCACAAGACTCTAAGCCAAAATACTTGGTAAGGTTTTGTGTTTTTGCAGTGAAGTCGGAAATTTTCCCTCACTTAGCAAGACGAGCACTAAAAATCAGATTTTGTCCCCACTGGTATTTGAATGCAACCTTGCTGAAAACTTTCCTTTTGTTTGGTATGCAGTTCTGAAGCTGCACTGCAAAAACAAACATCTTACCAAGAATTTTAGTCTAGTTTCTGGTGCAAATGTCTTATTACACTTTTCAGCAAGATATGAGTTTATTTTTAAGCCAATAATTCTTTAATATTGATGAAAATTTATTTCTGATAACACTTTCATTACCAGTTTCATTTGCCAATGAAACTGGTAATTTTTCATCAGTATTAAGTAGTTATTAATTTAAAACTTATCCTGCTGAAAAGTTACGTACTAAGTTAGCTTTGTCTTATTTCAAGTGTACTAAGATATTTGCAATAGAAACTAGACCGAAAATACTTGGTTAGATGTTCTGCTTTTGCAGTGCAAAACTTCCCTAAGCATCAAAAACATCAATTAGATTTTTTGATTTGCAAACAAAAGTTAAAATTTCTGTTTTCATGACGTGAATATTCAGCATTGAAACTTAATTTTTAACGGGGGGCTGGAAATGTCACTGGCTCAGAACAGGAGTTGCTTTGGGTGAAGTTTGGAGTGCGAACTCTGACCTTCCCCCTCAGACTAAAGTCGTTAAGTGTTATTCGTCTTCAGGAAGCTGGTAATTGCTGTGGGAGGAAGGGGTCTGTGTAACAAACACTTGTGTTACGACAGACAGCAGTGTTGCCTCCTTATTCGTGTGATTGAAGCTACCTTGTTGCCCCGGTGGGGGTCCGAACATACACACAGCCAATAATAGCCTTTTGTGACAGAAGGTGCAAAGCTTTTTGATCGCAACAATCAAAAACTCTGGCAAGAATCTGCTTTAAACTTTGAAGAGGAGGAGAAAATAACTGAAAAGGAGGAATAAAGTGATTTCTCACTTTATGCAGTTTCTGTCTTTACCTGTAGGGAGACAGCAGATCTCCTATGGATTTCCTAAAACAGGCTTTATTATTGTTCTTATTGTTTCGTAGCCTTGTAACGGAGGTGGTTACAGCAGGAAAACGCGACCCATACCTGGCAGTCTGAATGGCCCAGTACCGAAACTTTAAACTCCCAAAAAATCAGATATGTTCCATATGTGGCACTGAAACAAATGCATTTTCAAAGTGTCTGATCAGTAAGAACGCATTTTATCTGCGTTCTTACTGTTCTTATCTGTGCATTCCCCACCAGCCCCATTTAGTCCGCTTCAATCCGACTCCGGTCCGTTTGCCTAGAGAGTCCGGTTCGTTTTTTGAATACGTAATCCAACTGATGTGGATCAAAACACGCTCTGCATCCCAGAACCAGAACCAGGACTGAACACGGAGAAGCAGCATTCAGTTTCTACCCACCACAAATCTGGAACAAACTCCCAGAAAACTGCAAAACAGCCGAAACACTGAGTTCCTTTAGAATAAAAACCCACCTGTTTAGATTTGCTTTTGAAACAATATAAGTGAAACATTAGTGAACATTATGATGTGTAACGATGACAAAATATAATGTTTCAGCGAATTTGTATGTTTGTGTTTTTATGATGCAAAGCATTTTGAAATGCCTTGTTGCTATACAAATAAACTTGACTGACTGATTGTAGTGTAGCGCTAGCAGGAGAAATTGGTCATCATCTTTCGCCAAAGACAAAAGAGAAATCCTCTAATCGATAAAATCTCCATCTTTGTTTCCATTTTGTGAAGACGTAAGTAGTGCTCTATGTCTTCTTCAGAGGTTTTCATGTTGTTTCCTTCACTGGCTCTTGGTTCCTGTTCACAGTTTTGGTGCAGAAATATATCTTATTTATTTACGCCACTGTAAAGTTTAAAAGCCTGGTCTGGCAAACTATTTCTAATTGAGTCCAACTTTTTATCCAGAGTGTAAAATAATCCAAATCGAATCCAACATGGTTTCATTTGCAGCTTAGAAAGAATAAAAGTTCCCCAAAAGCTCATCTGCCTCCGTGTTGCAGGTTAATGTGTTTAAATGTGTTTTTGTTGTACATGATTATAATGTTCTTGGTCACGTTGTTAAAAAAAAGTGTCATTAAAGGCAACTTATTGGTGAGAATCATAAAAAATGTTTGTCTCCCAGGGAAAAAACTTCCCTGCATTGTAATTAACCCTCTCAGTTCATGCTGCCGGCGGGACATCAGGGCACACAGCTGTATGTAAACCCTGAGGGTCAAAGGTCAACCCAGCAGTGCAGACAGGCTGAAGGCAACGTCTAAAAAAGATTAAAAAGTGTTTGAGGATTTCCAAATGTCCAGTAAATATTTTTATAGCATTTGTTGTCCTGACTTCTTCCAAGTTGATGGTCAGGAGTTGAGTTTGGGCTTTAGTTTTTGTTTGAGGAATGTAGGGCACCAACGAAGGTTTTCACAAGTACATAATTACCAGCAGATGTGTATGTGTTTGTATGGACGGGTTGTTGTGGTACAGTGGCTGCTAATAAGCACGTTACACCTCCTATAGCATCCACTCACACACAGCTGGGGTTCCACCTTATTGCTTTCAGGTGTGTATTTGTGGTTCTTGCATGTGGCCACAGCCTGACACCTCTAACGAGACTAAAAGTGGAAAGTTGTATGTGTAGGACAACATAAAAGGCAATGTGAGGGCTATAAAATTGGAAGACCTTTGTTGAAATATGCCTGAAGGGACAATATATTTTTGTGCAGGAGAGAGAAGAAGGAGTATATGGTAACTTCAGGCTGTCACTACATTCTGGATGTCCTGGATGTAGTGATCAGGACAGGAAAAAGTTATTAAAGTCCACAAAATTTGTATTCCAAACAAAGACAGTTGGTAGTTCTTCATCAACTCTGACCTCAACAGCCAATATGGTTGCCACTTTTGTGAATAAATGCTGCTTATTCGCAGTGCTGGCATATATTGAGCATGTGCCAATATTTTTAAATGCATAAAGCACAGAGAATAAAATTTTTATCAGCGTGTGAATGCTAATAACAGAACAACAATTATGAAATCCCTGTGGTTTTCCAACTAACTAGAGCACTGTTAAGTTTGGAGTGACCTTCCAAAGCTATAGAAGCTGCTAGGAAAGTGCAAAATGTATTAAAATGATTTAATTAGTAAATATGACGACACACTTTAGAAACACACATTACAAATTAAAATGAATTCCTTATGCATTTGCTTTTATTTATTCATTATATGTGCCTTAAATGTAGTGGGAAAAGAAAACGTGGATTTTATTTTCATTTGACTATAGTTTTATTTAACCTATAAGCCATTTTTAAAATGTATCTCTATTTATATCCATTTCATTTTTTTCATTAAGTGTATTATTTCTTTTGCTCAAGTCTCTTTTTGGAGTTAGCATAAGCAGCTAGCTAATTATTTAACAGCGGCCTTCTTGTAACAACAGCTATCTGCTTATGCTAACCACAGGCTGCATTTAATAACAGCTAGCCAATTAAGCTAACAACAGGCTGCATCTGCTAGCTAATTAGGCTAACATAAAGGTACATTTAATAACTGGCTACATGTTTACAGAACCATTGTCTTATCCCTTGTCAGAAAAAAAAACAGATAAAGTTTGAACTACAGAAAGAGAAGAGACCTTATCTGCTCTGACTTCACACTTTACCCAAAGGTGGTGATGTTTCATGGGATGAAGCTGGATATTTTTATTAAAATGGGTTCATACTCTCTTTTAAGCTATTGGCATGAAGGGTGTAATCCCAGTTATAAAGTGGGAGCTTTGGTTTACTGCTTTTGCCATTTTAGGTTTAAATGATCTCTGTTTCTGTCTTGCAGGTGCAGTCTGCTGCAGAGGGAGTCCGTAAATTGTTTGTCACCTTCAGGACTGACAGTGAGTTTTTCTCTGAACTGAATGACTGATTTATCTTGATTCTGATTTTGGTGAATTGGAAGAAACAAACAAATTGCAGTCCCCATCTGTTCCTACTAGGTGTTCACTACTAATTTTAACAACACAAGAGTGTAGTTGCCTACAGTGCCCCTGTGTGGTGTGGTTCTTGGTTTCATGTATTTGGGTTTAGGAAGTTTCCTTTTAAAGTTAGCACTCCTGCAAAAATCTCATTTGGTGGTTTTGAGTTTTTTATGTTAAGTTTTAATTTGGATTAAGAGTGCATTCACACCAACCTTTAGTTAGTTAAACTTCAGTTAAACCTAACATTTAGTCTGCTTTAATAAAACTCTAGTTTGTTTGTCTAGAAAGTAATCTAACTCTGGTCTGCCTACAAATGGAAGTGAGCTACAGCACAGGGCATTCTGGGTAAATACAACCAAACAAAGCTAGCATTAGCAGGAGAAAAGGCTTGTGATCTTCAGACAAAGACAAAAGAGAAATTCTACAACCGCTAAAATTTGACGGCACTCCATTTTTGTTTGCGTTTTGTGAAGAAAGAAGAACAACTCAATGTCTTTTTCAAAGGCTTAAGTGTCGTTTCCTTCAGTGGTTCTTGGTGCAGCGCCCCCACAGGTTAGGAAGGGAACGTGTTTTTTAAAAGAGTTTGGATCGTTTGACATTGCAGTATGAAAGAGAACTACAGCAGCTGAAAATGTAACAAATGTTGCAACTTTGGTCCCACATTATTATTGTGTCTGGTAGACACTAAAATTATGTGGGAGTACACCCTGAAGCTGCGATGGGCGATTCTGGTCTTTGAGGGCCGGTGTCCTGCAACTCTTAGATGTCTCCCTGGTCCAACACACTTGAATCCAATAGCTGAATAACCTCCTAAGTGCAGTCAAGTTCTCCAGAGTCCTGTTAATGACCTCATTATTTGACTCAGGTGTGTTGAAGTAGAAACACATCTAAAAGTTTCAGGAGACCGGCCCTCGAGGCCTGGAGTTGCCCAACCCTGACTGAAGAATAGATTTCATCCTTCATACCCAAACACAGTGTTGATTTCCTCATCTCCAGCATTTCTTAAAGTCCCTGAAAATTCATCACCAGATGAGATCTACTGCTTTGAATTAATTTAAAAAAATAAATTTTTACTAAAAAAATACAAAAAACAACCGTTCAGGCATTATGATTAGATTGTTTCCATTGTCTGTCTTTTTCCTCTATTTTTTTTTTCTTTTTTACAAGTCCCCCGGTGTCACCCTCTTTTACGTCCCCCATCCGCTGCCTCCTTCATCTTTTGTTCCTTTAACTCGTAAAGTCAAGTTCCTGAGCCGTGGCCAATACCTGCCTCCCGCTTTTGTCCGTGACCATGAGTGAGGAAAGGCTTTAAAATCTCTCTTTGTACGTCACTTTTTGTGTGTGTGTTTGAATGTCTTGGTAGTTTTTAGTAAAGCAAATGCAGCACTTATTTATTTATAAATTAGATGCAGTTTTGTGTGCTTGTGCTGGTCTGCGGCCTCAAAAACACAAAAATCTTGCCAACTATTTTTGGTCCAGCTTCTAATGCAAAAGTCTTAGTACAATTTAAGACAAAACTAATTCACAAGTAACTTTTCAGCAAGATGTAGGAGTTTGTTTTAAGCCAGTAATTCTTCAGTATTGATGAAGAAAAGCTAGTTCCACTGGCAGTTGTAACAAGACACTTGTCCTGTTGAAGTACAATAATCCGGCAGTGAAAGTAGTACTTTTTTATTAATATTAAGAACTTATTGACATAAAACAAACTCCCACATCTTGCTGAGACATTGCATGTGAAGTAGTTTTGTCTTATTTCAAGTGTGCTAATATTTTTGCACTAAAAGCTGGACCAAAAATAGTTGGTAAGATTTTGTGTTTTTCCAGTTCTAATGGATCTACATTATATATCCAAATGACTTGTTTTCTCACTTTGAAGTCCAAAATCTAGGAATGTTCAAATTGCGTGGAGATTTTTATGAATAATTGTGCAAAAAAAATTTAGTTTTTTTTTTTTTTAAACTGCCATCATCTAATTTTTTTAATGGTTTTTTTTTTTGTTGCATTTTTCTTACCCACTTTGGGTCCCTTTAATGTAAACATATAGATGAACAGATGTTTTCTAGAGAAGATATTTAATTTTACTTTATCCAAATTCGCAGTATCTCTGGGATTATTGAGGGGACAGGAGGTCATGGGACTTTGAAGTGTTGCTTCTGAGAAATAAAAGTTAAAACCTTCATACTTTGAGGCAAATTGAGGCACTGGAGCGTGTTAGCGTGACAATCCTTCCTGCTTGACACACCTCAGTGGTTCCTCTCCTCCAGCTGGATGGAGGATGAAGGAGGAGAGTCGGGCCTCCTTTCTATTTCCAGTGATGTCACGGGGAATATGAAGCAAGGAGACCTTTGACCTCCAGTTGATGAGCAGAGACGACATGTGAATAAATTTAAACCGGTTCGCTGCTGAAGCTTAAATTTTAACATTTTATTAAAATTTGTAAATTTCTTCATTCAAATGTCCTGAAAGCTTTAGTTTGTTTCGTAGCCAAAAATGTTGCAAGTAAACATCATCAAAAAGATTCTATCTAAGAAAACCCAGCAGATTGCATCGAGTCGTTGACTTTACAGCAATTTCTCCTACAGAGCATGCATGTAGCTAGCGACAGTGGAGAGGAAAAACTCCCCATTAACACAATAAAACCTCCAACAAAATCAGAACAAGCGGCCATCTGGGACGACAGAGCAGAGACATAAAAAAGAAACACATGAATTGATGTAGGATTATTTTTGGTGTTGACAGCTGATGCTGCCAAAGCAGATGAGAGAAAAATAACTGACAGAAAACAAAAAGTTAAAGGGATCCATGATTAGTTGTAACAATCGACTTTATTTGGGAAATATTCATTTTAGATTTAAAAACAATAAAGTGAATAAAAATAACACAATGTACTTTACTGTATTATTTTACTGTGATTGACTAAGCAGCTTCTTTTTCAGAGGTTCTGGTCCAAAAACAGCCACTTATGACTTGTCAGAATTTAAAAGAATAGATTTTAGAGTCGTCCAGGTTTTAATGTCCTCTAGACATGCCTGTAATCTACCCAACAGATTGGATCCATCATGGATACATATAGCTGAGTATCATCAGCATAATGGTGGATATTTATCCCATGCTGCCTGATAATTGGACCAATTGGAAGATTTATTTATTTACATATGTATTTACAATAAATCTTCCCACTTGAGGGTCACTTGTGGAGTTCCACAGGACTCTGTGTTTGGACCAATTGCTTTTGCAAAAAAAAAAGTTAGAGAATTGCAATTTACAAGTTTTTTTTGTTCCTATATTTAAATGCATCTCTGTATATGTGTGGTGTACCACAAGGCTCCTTTCTTGGATCAATTCTTTCTTTTATAACAAACCCAGATCTCAAAGGATGATAATGAAATCTAAAGGTTTTTACACATATGGATTTTGAGGAAGAGACGAAGCCTCTCTATCGTCCATCTTCTTCTTCTTACCCTGGAAGTTGAACCCCAACTGGAAGGAGAAACAAAAGGAGAAGGCGGGACCCAACTTCATCCTTCACTGAATTCTGTTTCCCAGACTTTGTCTTATGATATAAATCTGAGGACAAAGATTCAATAGGAAGAAGAATAGTGACAAAATCCTTTCCCTTCCTATTAAATTCTGTGAAAGATGAAGGAGGAGGAAGAGGAGCAGCCAGCTGTGACCTTCTTCCTTCAGGCCTGAACATGACCAGGCTCTGAGGAAGAGGAGCAGTGACTCATGTCTAAACTCACGCCTCCTTTTTTACCCGTATCCTTAGTTTGGTCTTTTTCCTCCAATCCATCTCACTTCATGGCTTCTTTCACTATTTTATGTGTTATAGAAACAAAACTGATGCATGATTCACGTGTTTACGGTTATCTGCAGACTCAAATTGGGTGGAAACACTGATTGGTTAGTTCCAGCAGCAGACATGTTACAGAAACTGACAGAAATCACTCACCTGCCATCATTTCTTTAAAAAGTTTAACAAAAAAATCTGAAGTCAAATGTGAAATCCTTGGTCCCCAGAAAAACAAGAACGTGAAAAGTGCACACATCCTGGACAAAAAAGGCGTTTGTTGACCATATCTTATTACATTTTGGCTTGACTCTTTTAGCTGGTAACTTGACCCTTATTACCTTTTAGCTTATCTTTATTAACTGTCAGCTCATTAACGCCTAGTTCAAGTTTTTTACCATTTAGCTGGACTCTTATTAGCTTTTACCTTGATGCTTAATATCATTGGCTTGACTCTTATTAGCTGATAGCTTGAGCCTTATTAGCTTTTGTCTTGACTCTAATTAGCTTTTAGTTTGAGCTTTTTTAGTTGTTTTTCTTGAGGCTTATCAGCTTATAATACTTGACTCATAGTAGGTGTTAGCTTGAATTTGATTAACTTTTGGCTTGGCCTCTGTACTGTTGGCATAATTCTTGTGATCTGTTTTATGAGGTGTTTGCTTCAGACTCCCATTAAAGTTTCTAAACTTCTACACTTACATTTAAAAAAATGATGCTATGTTTAAAGGTCGTGGTTGTACCTTAGCACTTTGTGGTTCTTAGTGTTTGTTGAGGTGACCAAACAAACATTATCATCCACATTTTGAGGTGGATGACAACATTTACCCCTTAGGGGGCCCACAGAAACCTCTGAACACATTGCAATTTAAAGTTGGGTAATGTTACTTTTCAAGAAGGAGTAAAATAAGCACCATTGATGGTTACCACCTCATATGTCAGCTATCTGTTCTCTGGGGAACCTCCCACCCAGAGGCTCGAATCTTAGATGCTGTTTACACAAAACCACCTCAAACCTGCAACAAAGCTGTGGTATCATTAGTTTTCATAAAGCGTTAGGGGGAATTCAAAGGCCTCTTGACCTATTAGTGCAGAACCAGGTATTTTCTTACACTTCCTTTTGAACCAACGAATCAAGAGAGTTTCATGTGCAGCTCTCAATTGTCTGGCTTTGACTTTAAGACAACTACACTGCAAAAACACAAAATCTTACTAAGTATTTTTGTTCTAGTTTCTAGTATAAATATCTTTCTGCATTTGAAATGAGACAAAACTAACTTGCGAGCAAGATGTACTAGCTTGTTTTAAGTCTGAAATTCTTGAATGTTGATTAAAAACTACAAGTTCCACTGGCAGATTATTTTACCTATAAATGCGAAAAATGTCATAAGTGAAATAATTTGCCACTAGAAGTAGTACTTTATTGACCTAAAACAAGCTCTTATAATTTTCTAAAAATCTGTAAGTTATTTTGTTTTATATCAAGTTTACTAAAATACTTATACTAGAAATTACACAAAAAATACTTGATAATATTTCTTTTGCAGTGTAGTAAAGCATGAATGGCAAGATTTCTTTGTAAATTAATCCTTCAGTGCTATTTATAATTGCTGCAACTTTAAAAGGCAAAAATTTGCAGCCTGAAAAAATATTGACAGCTGCTAAGATATACATCTTTAATATAAAAGGCTACAGAACAAGATGGTTCAAATCACAGAGTTGAAGGGAAGTTGAATTGTTTAAATTTTTGTTTCACTGAAAACAAAACTGATGATTCAATGAGTGATTAATGCTACCCATGACCAAAACTAACTATTTGGCCATTTGGCCATTATATCACCTAACTTGCTTTTAAAGGTGATCTGTTTTGTTTCCTTGAACAAATTAGAATCGGTCTAAACAAAACATGTTCATTACACAAAATCATTTTTAGAACATGAGATTTCAGTCGGATCAGTTCTGGCTATTGTGAGCTGTTTTATGGCGTCTTGTGACTTTAAACCCAAGAAGCTCTAAATGGCCACGCATCCAACTCAACGTTTGCACTCACACAGCTGCCAACAGATGCACAATTATACTATTGTACATCTTTGAAAAGCAGAAGTAAAGCCTCCTGCACAATCAACAAGATTGTAGCAAGTGGTTTCTGGATGGTAAGTCAACAACAAAACATTTGTTTTTGTCAGCAGCCATTGTACAGCGCATAAAGCAGTAGAACCAGCTGAGCAAACCTGCTGGAACTCAGTTTGGGATGCTAAGTAAGACTACAGTGCCCTCTGATTGTGACTTGAACAGGAGGTCTTTGAAGCGGTTCATTTTCCAGACACTAAAAAACATCAACATGTTGCCAGAAAACAGCTGGTGGAATGCTGTTTTTATGTTTTTATGCTTCCAAATGGAAGCAAAAAAACCGACAAAAAGAATTTTTTCCTTAATAGTTCCTCTTTAAGCAATGCAAATATGTTGTCAAGAAATGCTGAGGTATCCCTCTGTGCTTTTTTTTTTTCTTTTGTTTGCAGACTGCTCATTAAGCTACCCACTGGGGAAACACGTGATCCATGAGGTATCCAACATCTCCTTTAGCCACCTGGCCTGTGACGACCAGGCTGCTGTGGTCGTCCACTGGTCTGCAAGTCCACTAGGTACCGTTTGTCTGCAACTTTTCCAAGTGTCTGTCTGTGTTTACACGAGCTGGGTTGAAAGGTAAAAGACGGACCGCCGAGAGAGGAAAAATTAGATCCTAAACCGCTCAGAGTACTAAGATTACCAAGAACTGTGTGTCCCTTTGATCGGACCTGGAGCTGGAGAGAAAAAAGGATCACATCTCACACAACAATACCACGATTTGACCGTGAAGGAATGTGAGTGTGTGTGTGTGTGTGTGTGTGTGAGTGTGTGAACCAGGTTTTTATATCTTCGTGGGGACCTACCTTATTTCTGTCTAAATTGTGGGATTGTGGGGACCACTGCTCCATGTGGGGACATTTCCTTGCTCCCCATGAGAGGAAAAGCTGTTTTTGGATTAGAAGGCAGGTATGTGATGTTTAGGGTAAAGGTTTGGGTAAGGATCAGGTATGTGATGTTTAGGGTAAGGGTTAGGCTGTAGAAAATGAATAGAAGTCAATATAAAGTCCCCATAATATATGAAAACACAACTGTGTGTGTCTGTGTGTGTGAGTCTGAGAGAGAGTGTATGGCGAGGCAAACCCTCTCTCTTCCTCTCTGTGACAAACCTGCCTGTTGTTTTCTGGTGGAGGCAGATATCTTTCAGAAAATGTCCGTGTCACGCTTGCTTGCACTGCAAAAACACAAAATCTTACCAAGTTCTGGTCTCGTTTGTAGTGCAAATATTGTGGTATGCTTGAAATAAAGCAGAACTAAATCAAAAGTACCTTTTCAGCAAGATACAAGAGCTTGTTTTAAGTCAATAATTTTTGAATATGAAAAAGTGGGAGTGGCAGATTATTTCACTTTTAAGAAGACATTTTCCCATGTTTTAAGTGAAATAATCGAACTAGCTGTTTAAGAAATTATTTTCTTAAAACAAACTCCTGTTTTTTGCTGAAAAGTTATGTTGAATGTACTAAGATATTTGCACAAGATGTTCTGACATCTTGTGTTTTTGGAGTGTGACTTGTGACTACCTCACCGACTTCAGCCCACCTGATCATTTTAAGAATCACTTATTCTATAAAGTATCAAACTATCTAATGTAAGTAACTTTTCAGCAGTATATACAAGCCTATTTACAGTCAATAATTCCTTAACATTGATGGAAAAAGTGCTAAGTGAAACATATAACTGTTAACTATATTATAAGTTATAATATGGAATGAATGTCTTGTTCCATTGGCAAATTATTTCAGTTTTACTTTTTTTTTATCAAAACAGAGGAATTATTGACTTAAAACACTTCCTATTTGTTGTTAAACATGTATTTATAAGATAGTTTTGTCTTAATTCAAGTGTACGAAGATATTTGTGTTATAAACTAGACCAAAATTACTTTGTAAGATTTTGTGTTTTTGCAGTGTTGAAGTTTTTATTGTGTAACTCCTCCATGTTCTTTTCATTATGAATGAATATGTCAGGAATTCACTGGAGATCTATAAAAGCGCTTCAGAAACAGAGATGCACAGATGAGTTTTCCAGCCATTTCCATGGTTTCCATCTGATATCCCAGTATCCTGCGCTGCACTCTGAAGTGGATAGAGCAACCAAAGTTTTTACCTGTTAGTAGGTTTTCAATGAATTACTCACGTAAAAATATAGAATTACACTGCAAAACACAAAATCTTTGCAAGTATTCTTGGTCTTGTTTGTAGTGCAAATGTCTTCAAGAGAACTAACCTTTGCGTAACTTTTCAGCAAATTATAGTAGCTTCTTTTAAGTCAATAATTCCTTAATGTCGATAGAAAATGTCTAATTCTCTGCAGATTATTTCACTTATTACATGGGAAAATGTCTTGTTATAAGTGAAATAATCTGCCAGTGAAACTAGCACCTTTTCATCAATATTTAGGAAGCTCCTATATCTTGCTGAGAAGTTACTTTTAAGTTACTTTTGTCTTTTTTAAAGAGTACTAAGATTTTTGATCGAGAAATTAATCCGAAACTTTTGCAGTGTATTTTGCAAAAAGGCTAGTCAAGTACTGAGCAACTAAGCATTAATAGGATTGTATAATCAGACAAAACAAAGTTGTATGTAAAGTTTGGTATATTAAAGACTAAAATAAATACAAAATAGCTCATTCAGGCAGTAGAAACACTTTTTAAAATCTTTTTTTATATATTAAACTTTCAATAAAAGTAATAATGTGTTGTTACAACAAGGTAATGTACTTACAGTAACAATACAGAGTGTTTACTGTGTCTTATTGGTCTTAAAAGGTCCAACAGATAGAAAACATTAGAAACATGAAGCTGTTGCAGAAACAAGAAGTGTCACTTCATCAATTGACGAAAAGAAGAATAGATGAGGAAAGTGAATTATGGCAGCGTAGTCAAAATAAAAAGCTGTCTTTTGTTTAAAAATGAATGAAAACCTGACCAGAGCCAGGAAGACGCTGCTACCTTCCTCTCAGCCTGGGAACAAAATAAATCTGAGCTCATGTTTCGGCTACTCTGGGGATTTCCTCCTGGCTTTGCTTCATCCGCAAATCAGAACTTCATATCTCGCCTGTTGCGTTTGATAAGTCTGGACTGTTTAAGGCCCGTTTTTGATAATAATGGCCGTTAGAAATTGATGGCTCAGTGGTTCTGGATGGATTCAGTTTGCCTCTGTCCGCCGCTGCCAGGCTGCATTACTCCAGGGATCAGAAGTTAACGGAAATGCCTGATTTCCCTCTGCAGTTTTACTTTTTTTTGCACTTGTTTTTCCCATGTTCTGGAAAAACAAAGCCAATTCATGAGTCATCCTCTGTGCATAATGTCAAATCACCTAATGCTGTAAAAATGCATAAGTTGCTGTTGCTACTAAAATGCAAATTCTACTCAAGTCACAGAGAGAAACGGAAGAACATGTTCAGGAATCTGCCTCAGGACACAGAAACCTGTCCCTCCACTTTTTCTCTGCCTCTCCTGCAGAGCTAATGGGAAAAACATGTCTGTTGGATGTGAAGGTGTAATTACAAGACAGATGTTTTCAAAGAGGAGGAGATTTAGCTGGGAAGAATGGGGAAGAGGAGGGGGCAAATGGAGGAGGATGGGAGGGGTGAAGACAGGAAACAAAGGGACAGGTCCAAATTATGTCCACAGAAATATGTCCCATCATCATTTCCGAAAGTATTTTACTCTGATTTAGAGAAAAAGAGGTTTGAATTTGGACGAACATAAAACTGCAGCCAGAGGTTCACTTTAATTCAGGTCTGCAGACGTAGGCTGCATCATTCACACCAGTCCTCTTTGGTCCGCTTTAATCAAACTCCAGTCCATTTGTCTAGAAAGTCCAGTTCGTTTGGGGAGGTGTGAACGCGTAATCAAACTCTGATGTGAACCACAACAGCAAGCTCTAAAATCCTGTCTGTGTGCTTTAATGCCAAGCAGATCGGAGACCGATCCAAAAGCAGGAAGCGGACTACAGTGCAGGGCATTATCGGTAAATACAACCAAAACAAACACGCTAGTCTAGCGGTAGCAGAAAAAAATGGTTCATAGTTTTTTTGCCAAAGACAAAAGAGATATCATCCGACTGCTAAAATCTGATACCGCTTCGTTTTTGTTTACATTTTGTGAACCAGGAAGTTGCTCTGGTCTTCTTCAGAGGTTTTTGTGTCGTTTATTTCAGTGGTTCTTAGTGCAGTGCCTCCAACAAGTGAGGAGGTGAACAGGTTTTTCAATTAGTTTAGATTGTTTGACTCAGTGCAATGTGAAAGTGAAAATGTAACAAATGTTGCAATTTTGGTCCCTAAACAAACCGAGTCTACCAGACTATCTGGTGGGAAAACACCCTTAACACTACAATATTTACCACAAAAGCAAGAAATAACTTTATGTTTTGGTCCATACACGCAAACACAAAAAACAAATGCAAACAAAAAGTGCTACAATCAAAAGTAAAATGCAACAATCACAAACAAAACGCAGATTCATAAACACAAAAACAAAGGATATTATATATAGAATTTCAGTATGTTTTAGTTTTAAACGCACAATATAGTTTCCAGTTGGTTATATTTTTTGCCATTAATTACTGTTGAGAAAAACTGAAGTTGTTTTCTCAACTTCAGCTTTAATTATTTTGTTAGTTTTAGCTAACTGTAACAACCTTGATAAGGACATGCAGAACATTTTTCTATATTCCTAAATGTTAGGAGTATAGAAGGAAGAATGGAGAGGACAGATGAAACTGACGTTTCCATCTTATCTCTGCAGGAATCGAACACATTAAAGGCTTCAGAGTTTATCTGGAGGACAAAAATCCAGATGGTAAACAGTGTCAACACCTGATCCTCAAAGACCCGCGGCAGCTCAACTACTCCTTCAGGAGCACGGTGAGATCTGTGTAGAACAATCTCCTCACACTTTCTGAAGTGAAGGCAGAAAGGCTTTCGCTACTTACAATGAAAATGTAAAGAAATGAGGCGAGATGGAGGCTGGTGCACTGTAGTGTGTAACATAAACTTCTTTTGATTCTTTGTTTTCTTTCACTCAGCTGTAACCTGACTACTAGATTTAATAATCTGTGTTTTCCCTCATGCAGAAGCTGAGCAGTCAGCCATTCAGTAGTTTGACCTTTGACACTGACTACATGGTTCGTGTCGTTCCTTTCCCGTCTCTGATGAATGAAAGCTTCTTCCCTCCATCTTTCCTGCGGACCAACTGTAAGTCGTGTTTGGACGAGCTTGATGAATTATTTTGTAATTAAAACCCTGTCAAAGTGTCTCTATTCATCAGGGAAGAGAAGGAACAGTTTTATTCTTAGTGAAAATCAAATATTTCTGTGCTTTCCTGTTAACAGCATGTGAAATCCTGCTTGGATCGGACAACCTGGTCTGCAAACCATGTAAGTTCCTCTTTGTGTTTGTCATACGCAAAGCCATGTTGGCTGCATTCACTGATGCACAAGTAAAATCCAGTAGTTTCAACAAATAGGAGTTAATAAAACTGTTGGAATTAAATTATTATAAATTTCTGATCTCAGGGAAAGGATGGTTATTTTATTAAATGCCCAAATGTCACCTGTATGAACCTATTTTTAACCAGGATTTCCGCACGGTAGTAAAAGGTAGTAAATTAAATTAGCTCAAATTAAGGCCAGTAAAAGGTAGTAAAAAGTAACAAATAGAATTAAAGCTGCAAGCAGCCTCCAACGGCTCTCGCAGCTCAGCGCCGCTCTGGCCTATTGGCAAACGCGGGGGTTCCAGCACTGCCGCCCGCTTGCCACCGCAGACGCTCTCGCGCACTTCCCGCACCGGTGCCCAATCAAATCAAGTCAAATCAAATTTTATTTGTATAGCACATTTCAGCAGCAAGGCATTTCATTATAACAAACACAAAAATCTATATACATATATATGTATATGTGCATGTATATGTAAATATATGTGTATATATATATATATATATATATATATATA
>CAEGAE010097678.1:0-56153 GCA_903067095.1 Girardinus metallicus
GATTTATGAACGCTAATTTCGGCCAGCCGTTCTCTCCCGCTCCCTCCTCAAGCGCTCGGAGGTTCACTTAGGGCTTACTCCGGCTGAATAAGCGGTCTTAGAACCGGCATTATAGCTGGAGTAAGCGGCCTTACTCCGCGTATAATGCCGGAGTAAGCGGCCTTAGAACCGGAAGAAGCCCTAAGTTAACCTCCGAGCGCTTGAGGAGGGAGCGGTAGAGAACGGCTGGCTGATGTTAGCGTTCATAAATCGGATAAAACTTGAGCTAAACGCCGCTTACTCCGGCTCTAAGTGAACCTCGAGCGCTTGAGGAGGAAGCGGAGCTAACGCCGGAGTAAGCTAACGCCGGAGTAAGCTAAAGCCGGAGTAAGCTAACGCCGGAACTCTACTCCGGCTCTAATGCCGGAGTACAGACCTAAGTGAACTTCCGAGCCTTTGAGAATGGAGTGGTAGAGAACGGCTGCCGAAATTAGCGTTCATAAATCGGATTAGCCTTGAGCCAAACGCCGCTCACACCATGTAGCTCCAGCATCGAATTTGAAGCTGACGTCACTGTGGTATCAACGCATGCGCGATCTGATCTCCAAATTATGCCCCGCCTCTTCCGTGACATCACTCTCACACATACTAAAGGTGAGTCTATATTTTATTAGTTTATATGTGCAATCTTAGTCTTTTATGTAAAAATTGCATACGTGTGTGATATTTTAGTAGTGTGTATGCGCAATTTTAATATTTTGTGTGTGTGTGTGTGTGTGTATTCGTTTTTAGTAGTGTATGAGAGACAAAACAGATTTTGTCCTAAACGGCCCCTCATAGATGAGCACGAAGGTGCCGTAAATATCCCGTATTGCTCCCCTGTTCTTACATTGGTTCCTTTTCTATTTCCTCCCCTCCACCCCCATATTACCTCCGTTGTTCGCCTGCCCCCCACCACCCCAAGCCCCCCACTCCAAACGACATTTCCCATATTCTCAAACAGGTATGGGGCAAGGTGAGAGTTCATCTACTAAACTGGCTGAAGATGAATAAACTAAAAGCAGGATTATAGACAGTTTTTATAAGTGTATTTGTAAGACTGCCTCTTTATTACTGAATTCAATATAATTTCAGATTTTTGTGTAACTTTTCTTCTTGTTAACTTAGAAAGTGAGCTATTATTGTTACAGGTTAATTTTCTAAACTACAAAAAAGTAAGTGTTGGGGATGGTCATATATAAAAATTGGACTGATATCAATATCTGATAGTAAAAGTGGTATTATGCCACATTTACCTATATTTTATTTTATATATTTTTTTTATCTGATTACTCAATTAATCGTAAGAATAAAAGATTGATTACTTGATTACTAAAATATTTGTTTACAACAGCCCTAGTATGTCTGAATTTAATTTACAGCCACACACCTCAACTGCTCTGAGAGCTTTAGTATCTGAGCCACTTAATGGATCAAATACATTATGGATACACAGAGTCTGAATATGATACTTGTAATTTAATATCCAACTAAAAACATTTTGCACACACTAACATGCTCTCCAACTGCCAGCAAGAATCTCTGTCATAAAAAGTGTGGATCTTTACACAAAAGTCACCTAAAGCTTTAAATATTCTGTTTTTGATGATGTTTCAAATATTTATTTTTAATAAATTTACAAATTTAGATTGTTTTTGCATCGGGAAGCAACATAATAACTGAGCAAAGTGAAGGCATGTGTACATTATACACCTTATAAATTGTGTATATACAGTCATTATTACAGTTGAAGCCATAGGTTTGCATACACTCAATAAAAAGACATACACGTTTATATTTCCCACAGTCTGAAGTTAAATCAGTCTGTCTTTCTCTTGTTTTGGTTTAATTAGAATTAACTAAATTATTTATATTTACTAAATGCATCATGAGAGAAAGAACTGTGTTTATTGATGTTTTCAAAATGACTTGGCAGTACTGTCTCTGAACTGAATGACTAACAGACTTAAAACAGTTACAGTTTGGTCTGATTTAACTTCAGACTGTGAGGAGAAAAAGGCGTATGTCTCTTTTTATTAATAAATAGCAAATATATGTACTTGAGATAGTGCCTTGAAATCAAATTAATATTTCTACTCGTTAGAATATGTTCGCTTCACTTCTCGTCTAGAAACAGATAAAGTCAAAGTGGGTTAAGTTTGACTGATTTTCTGAAATTAATTAATAAGCATTAATTTCTGTGCAATTTCACTGCGACACCTTAGCTATTCAGTGTTTTAGCTTAGTAAGCTTTTCAGCAGCAGACTCACCCAAGGTTCATGTCGAGAAAAATATATACCGAATCAGCAGCAGATTTACAAACAAACTTAATATAATATAAAATGAGTGACTAGCAGATTAATTTTCATAGTTAAAATGGCACGTTAACTGAGCACTGATAGCTAACAAGCCAATTTCTGGGGGAAAACGGTTGCCTACGTTGGTTGCTACCCACTAACAACAAGCGTGTCACTGATTGGCTAATCTTTGCTGTATTTAAAATTACTGACCAATGAAAGGTCTTCATTTTTGGACGTTTAAATTTGATGACGGTGCATTCATTGACACTCGGGATTTATCAAACGCTGAAGCTAACTTTGTTTTAATGACAGTAATTTATCATACAGCGGTACATTTGAAAGAAGAAATTTATAAAGAAAGATATAACTAGGTAATACCTATCAGACACAAACCATAATTTTAGCATTAAAGCTTTCGTAAAATTTGATATTCATTCGTCATAAGATTTGAAGTCACAGTTTTCAATTTCAACGTCACTGTTATGACTTTGAAAGTAAATATTATAACCAGTAAAACTATGGCTTTAAATCTCATAAATAATACCCCGTACCATCCCACTGTCTATCTTTCAAGTGGTGGACATGTGAAGTTGCGTAAATTCTCTGATGTAAGTGAAGATACCTTTTCTTGTATTTGGCAGTCCCGCAGGAAGGTGGCGCCAAAGCGCCGGAGTCGTCTTAATGAACTGTAAAATCTAAACAGTCTGCGTTAACCCTAACTGGAATAACGGTCGTTAATGAGTTAGAGCACCGAGGATCAAGATCGATGAGCTCCTCCGGTCCACCTCGCCTGTTCTCAGTGACGTCCAGCGTGCTCCCGGTGATCCTGAAGGTGTGTTGTTGTTGTGACAGCTTGGTGCAATCTAACCGGAGAGGCTGCGTAACGTCAGTCCGTGATGTTAGCCAGCACCGTTAGCATGCGAGGCTACTTAACGGCAACTAGACTCTGTGTAACGACAGTGTTTTCCGGGCAAGCTTGAGGGTCCGAGCTGCTCTTAATGAAGGTGGAAATACGAGGGACGATTGTATAAAACGAGGTGATGTTTTATTTTGAATCTAAGCTTATTTAAATGCTGAAAGTGATCGACTTATTTCTCTTGCTGGTTGTCAGGCTAAGGTCAAGAAGCTGGCCAGTTCGGCAGCTAACGCTAACTGATACCTGTCTCTATAAACGTGTAATGTGACAGTAAATCCTTCTGCTATCGGGTAATGGCCGAGCCTCTGGATCACACTGATCAGGAGTTAAGATGTTGTTGTTTTCATAGAGGTGGCTATGAAAAGTTTCATTCGCTGGAAGCTACCTCTGTGTAAATATGATTATACCAAAGACCAGAGGCGTTGGTAGGTTTTACCACCCCTCGACTCAGCCCTGCTAACACATATTTAACTATTTATAGGAATTTATTGATTTGAATGAATCAGTATTTGCTTGAATACATTATAATTAAGGTAAAATCTGCATTTACACTTTATCAGTTAATTTTATAAACATTTAAACACTGACACTTTAGCTTAACTAAGATCTATATAAAATAGGTTGTCTTTGATCACTCAAGTCCTTTGTGGTTTTATATAAATTACTATATTTTCTTGACATAGTTTATTTATTTACATTTATGTTAATGATTCAAATTGAAAAATACTTTGATTTATCCCGAAAGAAAATTAAATGTTATTATCCAAGTGTCTTTAAAGAGAGTGGATGGTGATGCTGTGGGTATCAAGGAGGGACCTCCAGTAGCAGCCAGTCATGCAACGAATTTGACGAACCCTCTGATTGAAGGCTGTTGCTGTATCGCTGTCATGACATGCTAACGGATTCATTTTTATGCAGCAGAGATTATTTTCTATAGTCTCTGCTGCATGAAGAGGCGACACGACATGTCCCAGATAACGCAATCAGTTGTTGGCAATCACTGCTAATCCACCTCATTTGCTATCTGAATATACGGCAGAGAAACTTTGATTGGTGGAAGAAATGTTTGAACCTCCTGCTCTGCATCCTTGAAGCCTCCTTTTCAACCCCTCTGAAACTTGTGATAATAATTCAGGTGTTACTTGAGTTTTTAGATGCTAATCCGCTTCTCCAAGTTGTAAAAAAACGATACCTTGTTGCCGTGGTTACACATGATAACTGTAAAAAGACAAAAAGTAGGATCAAAAACCCTTCCTGATGTTGAGCATCAGGAACGATGCTCTTTTCTGCCATCCAGAACAGAAGAAATAATTGAACCAAAGAATAATCAGTAAAATAAGAACTATTATAGCAGATTTGTTTTTTTTGTTTTTTTGCTCAATTTTTAAAAACAAAATATCTCTGGTGCTTGGATTATTTATATGGATTTAGAAACAGTTCTGTAATAATAATAATATTCAAAAACTTTTATCTTTTGTGTGTGATTTCATGTTACTTAGGTGGTTACACGTCGTAAGGAAAGATCTGTTTGCTAAAGTTTTGTTTTGTCACCTGCTTGCATTCAGGTTTCCTTCCTTGTTTACTTGCTCTACTTCAGATTTTCTGATGTCTGAAAATCAGCCGCTTGATGATATTTGTTTGATTAGACGGCTCGAATTATGCTGATTGTGTTGTATTAATGCAGGGCTGCCTAGTCATGCTGCTTTATGAGTGATCGTTTTATTAAATAGGCAGTGGCAGTTATCAGCTCGCACTGGGAGCGACTGGAAGCTTTAAACAGGATGCAGTGGCTTTTGTGGCTCCAGCATACTGCCAGATATTCTATTTTAATAAGCTCTCCCCTCTCAAACGGCTTGTTTTGGTTATTCAAGACGACATCACAGCTTTAGGAGGAGAGGAAAAGGGTGATTTGCTTATTATTTACCAGGCATTTCTCTGGAAATCCAGGGAAAACATCCAGAGCTAGTGGATATCTTAAGCTCTGTGTAGTCAGTCATTGTCCGGTTAAATAGGAACGATATTTTTCTGAAACTCGGTTTGTATTCAAGCCAGAAAAGTAGAGCGTTTTGGAAATAATGACTGGGACTCCTGCTGAGCTGTCTCCATATGTCCCGTCTCCTGCCACCATCCTTCTGGTGGGTTTTTTTATTCGCTCATGACAATTTTCCTCTTGCAGTATTTTATATTTTGTTTTTATCTGACATGGGCTACTATTTCAAAACAAACATGGCGGATGACGTATCTGATCATTGCAGACGTTTTCACTTACTGTGAGGCTTAGATGTTTGTAAAGTTTCTCCAAGTTACTTCCTGACAAGGCAGAAAAAAAACACTTGAATGTTTTTATATTTTATTTAAATCTCCTGAATGTAGATAAGCTGTCTGTCTGGTCCTGGTTTCCCTGTTTAACATTCAAACACACGTTTGATTGGTTAAAGCCAGGCCTGTGTGTTTTATTGTCCATAAAATATCAGTTTTACTTCATTCTCTTTTAAATATATTTAATAGATAATATATGCATCTAAATGATTCCATCCACTGTCTATACTACACCTGTAACAGTATTTAATTCTGCTGGAAGGTAAATTGTCCCAGAAATATTCAATAAACGATAATATTGTTGTTTTGAGACCACTTTCAAGTAATGTAATGTAGTGGCATAATAAAAACAAATTCTCAAAGATCAATAAACTTTAAATTCTAATGAACATTTAACACTGGAGCTGGAAGACATTTTAAATATCCAAAATAAATAAACAAAGCAGCAGAAACAATAAATAAAATGAGTTATGAAATCTCTGTAAACAAAATTGTCTTTCAAAAAAAGGGCTAGTTGAAAAGACCGAAAACTTTTCATCCAGTTTATAGCAGAAAGAGAAAAGAGGAAAATCAATAAATCATGCAAATGGAAATTATTGAGTTTGTTTTCATTCATCGTGCCATTAATTGATTTATTGTTTATTGCGACAGTTCCAGTGGAGACCCTGAACAGGTCAAACACCTAAGAAGAATATAAAAGAGACCAGTTAACCCAGCAGTCTTGTTATTGGACTGTGGGAGGAAGCGAAGTACTCAGAGAGAACCCAGACACGAACAGGGAGAACGTGCAAACTTCATGCAGGAAAACTTTCATTAAACCAAACAGGTTAAACAGAAAATCAATACAAGCCATTATTACATTATAAAAACACTTTGAATTAAAGCTGATCATGATTCAAACGAGGCATATAAACCGTTACGTTTCTGTCTACATAGTACGAAAGAAAATCCTTTTAATAAACTGAAAAAATAACTTAATCTAAAACAAAACAGTAGCCATTATTAGAAGCTGTAATGACGATATAAGGTTTCCCACGATTTTCTCTTCTTCACCCGTCGTTCTGATGCTTCCTGATCTCTAAGACCGCCGGCAGGTTGGGTCCCATCACCTGGTTCAGCTGTGAGGATCCGTCACTGTGACACTTATCAACAAGCTGCATGAAATGCACTGGATATTTGCACAACAGTATTAGAGCCAGACTAAAATAGTTTTAAATTAAGAGAGTAACTTGTAAAAGTAGGAGGAAAAACGTGGCATTAATTAGAAAAAAGCTGTAATAGAGCGAATGAGCTCTGATGTGACCCTCAACAAATCAATCTGGTTGTTTTTTCAAAATATACGCAGTCATTTGAAATATTAGAACCAAACAAAGTTAATTTAGTATTTTTAAAACTGTGAGAATGAAGTCGTAACAGAATGAAGAAGTAATATTAAGAAGATAAAGTAGTGATTTAACTGGTAGGTGAAACTTAGCGCGGCGATAACATGAGGAATGTTGAGCATCGTGTGAAGTTATAAACTAGTATCGGTTTTATAAATAGGGAAATATTTTATATTTCCACATATAATTATTGTACAAACAACTGCAGACCCACCAAGCTGGTCACATCAGACATCAAAGTTGTTGTATTAGAAAAAAAAGCTCCAATAGATTATTTTTCTCAATTTTGTGTGTCTATTCTGCTAATATTATGACTATATTCCCCTAATGTTATGACTTTGTGAGGGTGATGTATGTAAGCAGTCGTTCATAGATTTCTGACAGTCGTGTGGGACTGATAGTGCAGCGATTATTTCTGTCGGTACCAGAGAAGTGAGTGTGAGCATGTCGTCTGTGAGGTTATCATTGATGTTTCTTCAGTTTTCTCCTTTATTTAGCTGAAAAGATGATTCTTCAGATAAAAAACAGAATCATTTATCTGGAGACGGAACCAGCAGCTCTTTTCTGCCATGAGATCCGATTTGTGATGTGAATGTTTCTCATTTAAAGAAGACAGACTGACATGCTGGGTGCTGTGGCTGCTGGCTCAGGTTTGTGGTGTCAGAAGAGGCTGTGTGTGTGTGTGGGTGTGTGTGTTGTAGCTGATGTGGTCTGTCTCCCCTCCCAGGCGAAGGTTAACGGGACACATTGTTCTCCTGGTTTTCTGTGTGTGTATCACTCAGCAGCTGTTGGATTTTGTCAGGGGACCCAGCAGCAGCTGTGTTTGTCTTATGTTTTTTTATTTTTTTAATTTTCAAAACTCAAAAGACGTGAGTTTGGGTTGGATGGCACCTCAAGAGTCTTGCATCTTTTCCCCAGAACTGTCTTCCAAAGTCTCGAATCCTCACTTTCATAGTGTTTTTTTTGTTTTTTTGCTTTATTTATTTCTTCCTCTGTTGCCTTTAGATTTTTCTCGGTTCCCATATTTTCTATTTACAGATGTTAGTAATATATCTTATATCATTTGAAACAAGACTAAACTAGCTTACAAACAACTTTTCAGTAAGAAATAGGAGTTTGTTTAAAGTCAGTAATTTCTTAATGTTCATTTTTAAAAAGTACTTATTCCATTGGCAGATTATTTCACTTATAACATGGGAAAAATGTTTTCTTATAAGTGACATAATCTGCCAATGAAACTAGTACTTTTTCACAAATATTAAGGAATTAGACCTAAGCTCATATTTCTTGCTGAAAAGTTCTTTTTAAGTTATTTGTGCCTTATTTCAAGTGTACTAAGATATTTGCACTAGAAACTGGACAAAAATACGTGTTAAGATTTTGTATTTTTACAGTGTAGTATGGGAAAATGCATAATGTATTGTGGCGCTAGGCCGTTCAGTGATTTATAAATTACCAACAGTATTTTAAAGTCTGTTCTCTCAGTGTAGGGACTTTAGAACTTCGTGGTGTGCTCCATCTTCCTGGTTTTAGTCAGAACGCCAGCAGCAGCGCTCTGGATCAGCTGCAGCTGGAGGATTGATCTGTTTTTAGCCAGACCTGTAAAAACACTGCTGCAGTAGCCAATGCAACATGGATGAGTTTCTCTAGATCTCGCTGGAACATTAGTCCTCTAAAACTGAAGCTGTCTAGATCTTTCCTCTTCCGGTCCAAAGAAAATAACTTCAGTTTTGTTTCTGTTCAGCTGGAGAAAGTTTTGGCACATTTATCTGTTCTGAGCGTCTGGTCAGTGATCGGATGGTTCTGAGTCACCTGGTGACATGGCCTGTCGCAGTCACAATTTGCTGGACAGTAAATTATCCCAGAAGTTATTGCAATGAACAATAATATCGTTGTTTTGAGACCATTATGAAGGAGTTTAATGGTAATGACATAATACTGCAGGAACACATTCTCAAAGATCAATAAACCTTAAATTCTGATGAACTTTTAACAATGGAACTGGAAAATATTTTAAATATCCCAAATAAAAAACAGAAACAGCAAATAAAATGAATTATGAAATTTCTGTAAACAAAATTGTCCTTCAAAATAAGGGCTAGTTGAGACCAAATAAATTGTAAGAATCTGAAAGTAGAATGAAGGTATTCTGGTACAAAACGTATAAATAGGATGAGATAATTTTGTGATGAGAAGGGGTGGGTTTTAATAAGTTTACACTTCTACCCACTCCTTTGAACGTTTAGTGTTTGCATTGCTGTAATTTTAATTGTAACTTGGTGCATTCAATAAAATACAAAATACAGAAAATACCAAGAATGTTTTATGATATAGAGTCCTCTTGGAACAGAAATCTTTGTTCCTTAACTTCTGCTCTGAGTGATGAAACTGTGTCCTACACGTTTTTCCTGCTGGTTTTTGTCATTTACTGAAAGCTGACGTCAAACCTGTCCTGCTTTGCTCCAAAAATGAGTTGAAGGAGTAGAAAAGTTCTTGCTCTGACGTACTGAACACCTGCAACGCCTCAGCGAACCTCTTCACAGAGTCAGTCCGACGAAAATAGAAAACCGTCTCTGCAGCAGTTTCAGTACTTCAGGTGATTCTGATGAAATAATGCACATTTATGGCTTCCTACAGTGGAATCTGAACAGAGCTTCACATGTGTTTTATTTATTAAAGACAATAATAATAATTTTTGGGCTGGACCTTCTTGCCTTGCAGCAAGAAGGTCCTGGTTCAATTCCCGGCCCGGGGTCTTTCTGCACGGAGTTTGCATGTTCTCCCTGTGCATGGTGGGTTCTCTCCAGGTTCTCCGGCTTCCTCTCACAGTCCAAAAACATGACTGTCAGGTTAATTGGTCTCTCTAAATTCTCCCTAGGTGTGTGTGGATGGTTGTTTGTCCTGTCTGTCTCTGTGTTGCCCTGTGATAGACCGGCGACCCATCCAGGTGACCCCGCCTCTCGCCCTAAACGTTAGCTGGAGAGGCAGCAGCACCCCTCCTGACCCCACTACAGACAAAAAATAATAATAATTTAAAAACTGCTGATTTATCCTCCGATGTGCTGAAAACGTTCACTTCCAAAAACACTAAAACTGTTTACTTCAACTCTTGGATATTTCTGGAAGTCCCTAATTGGCTCTCATCTGTGACTTAGTGAAGGACGGAGGATTCCCACACACACACACACACACACACACACACACACACCCAGCCCTGTGGTCAGTCAGTTTGAAATAGCTGCTTAATCAGTCTGTCAGCGTTGTAGAGCTGAAGCGGACCGGCGGCTTTGGCCCGGTGATTGCTGATGATGTAAGATATGCTCACACAGATCCTCTAAGCTGATTGGCTGTCTGATCAGGTTGCTCACCGCACCAAGAAGGACATGGGGGGTCAGATTAGACGTGACGTTGTTTTTACCTTTGCTTGTTTGTTTGTTGGAATGGTGGACAGAGAAACAAGAGGTTAATAATGCTGAAGACTTTTTGTAGAACACAGAAGACAGAAAGGTGGTTTTTAGTGGCCTGGCTAAGCCACTGTGATTATTTTTTAGATTTAATTTGGTTGAAAAAAGAAAAGAAACCTCAAGGAATGGGTAAATAAAAGTACAACATGGTAAAATAAGAGGATATTTAGATCTAATGATTGCATTAATTTTGTTTTAACAGAAGTTGATGCTTGAATCCAACCTTTGGCTGCAGTTTGTGAAAAACTAAATAAAACCCGAAGGAGTAAAGAGAGAGGAAGAGCTTTTCCTGTCAAACACGTAATTAACTGATTGTCTGCTACTGTACGCATATCTTTAACTGTTTATTCACACCAGCCCTGTTTGGTCTGCTTGAATCCAACTCCACTCCATTTGTCTAGAAAGTCGGTTCGTTTGGAGAGGTGTGAACGCGTAATCGGCAAAATCTGCTCCGCCTACAAACCTCTGTCTCGGTTTGGTTGAAGTGAACTCTGATTCGGTTTGAATGCATATGTGAACGCCGAGCGGACCGAAGACCGCTCCAGAAGCAGAAAGTGGACTACAGCGCAGGGCATTCTGGGTAAATACAACCAAAACAAACACGCTAGTTTAGCGCTAGCTGGAGAAAAGGCTCTTTGGGGTTCAGCCAATCAGCGACACGTTACAAGAATGGCGCGACTAGATTGGCTGCTTTACAGACGGCAGCCAATGGCGTATCAAGAGCGATGCGTCTGGGTATTTCAGCTTCCTGAGCTGCTTTTACTTACAAATATTTTAAATGTGCGCAACAGAAACAAATATGAATAGGTGAGTTTTTCATAAATGATTTAGAGTTAGAAAGTCCATCCAAGCAACAAATCGTGGTTAAATAAAAACCTAATAGACTGTTTCTATTTTAACTTTAATGGAGGAGAGAAAAATTATTTGTGGAAAAATATTAGGATGGAGATTACAGCAGAAGGAGAGATCATCTCCTGATGTGTTTGAGGTCAGTTGGATTTTTGAAATAGTCCAGAGTGTGTTGTGTTAACACACATGAAAGGACGTCCCTTTGCTCTCCAGCAGCCCGGACACACACCTGTCACTCCATCAATTCCCCTGAGACACAGAAACCCATAAACAACCAGGGCTCCACACACACACACACACACACACACACACACACACACACACACACACACACACACACACACACACACACTGATAATTTCGTAGCTCTGGCTGCTGAATCAGACGGTACATTCTTCCTTTAAGCAGTTGGGACATACAGCGGCTCCCTGATTGATCTGCTCTTATTTTAACAGCTGGCCTCCTGATTCTGCTTATATAAGCAAAGTTCAGTTTTAAAGCATGAAATCCAGAAATGTAATAGATTTTGCAGAGAAGATGTATTCATATGGTGTAAATAAAGGCATTGAGATGTTAGTCTCTCTTTCTCCTTGGTTCAGTGGATTATTACTAATTCATTATTATAGAAAAATTAATAGTAAAATGAATTGACTGTTTTAATTCTTTGCAAACCTCTGGACCAATGAAACCAGTGAGTCATCAGCCTCATTTAATCCTTAGCAGCATAAAATAGATGCATGTTTTGCACAGGTACCAATTCTGCATAATAGATCTGCACACTACTGCTGCATAATATATCCATCTGCGATCATCGCTGTAATTTCAGTGTGTCCAATTATTGCAAGGATGCTATATTTATGCCTCTCATAACAATAACATGTTTATCCAGTTGGAGAGACTCCAAACCTACCCTGATGATTTATGTTTCAGTGGCTGTGATGCTAAAACATTCAGAGAATGGCAGAGCGCGGGCTAAAGCGCAACAAAGAAAAGAGAATGTATTATATCGGTTAAAAAAGTATGTAGCAATTAGGAATGGAAACAATTAACCATTTGGAGCTTCTCCCATCCAACAGAGGGCGCCGCTGGTCATCCTTAAGCAGAGCCAGTTGACACAGAAACAAAGATGGCGGGGCCATACCAGGACAGGAAAGAGAAATGGTCCAAATGGAGTCTGGTGTGGGATGCAAAACTCAGTTTATGCGGTTCTGCTTAGAAATATAAACGCACGACAAAATCATTAAGTTATTAGCTTAAAGGCTCTCATTCAGCCAAGCAGCGTCAACTTTTCAACCAAAAATTACAGATTTTTTAACGAAGGTGAGGATGTGATCATGACGGCAATTCAAAGGACAATACGCAAAAAAAATGACGTGACATAAAAAGCCATGTATTGTTGATTATTTTTACTATTTTCTCCACTGTTTCTTCCATGAGAGTATCAATAAATTAGGAAATGTGGTTAAATGCAGCCTCTGCATGCAGCTGGGTGACATAACTCACGTCTTTATGTAACCTGTTCCATATGGGAATGTTAATCCAGATCAATATTTGTGTTTGTGGGACTCTGGTTCAGTCACAGCCACAGAGTTATCTAAAAACGACAGCAATGACGTAATAAATAGATTTTTGTTATCACAATGGTAACAGAAATATAATTTTATGTCAACGCATAAATGGACTAAATTTTAAATAAAGCTTTCGTAATCATACAACTCAAAGGACTTTTAGACTACAGACAGATTCCCAACTCACACATTCATGGGCCATGATAACGATACAATTTACAATAAATAAAGAACTAAACGGCATTAACTAGGGTTGGGCGATTAAGTTTTATCATAATATTTTGTGGTATTTTTGTGATAATGATAAAAATAGCAATACAATTATTTACTTGCTTCTTTTTTAGGTAACTAAAACACAAAACCTGCTCTTGCAAAACATTCCCATCTATGATGCTCTTCGTAAGGACTCCAGTCACTTAAAGAAGTGAGATTTGTATTATAAACTGTACACAGTAACTGCATTTAATTATATCTGAATATTTACTGATACAAACATGGGAGAAAATAGTAAAACTAACAATCCCAAAAATACGTACAGCCTTAGGGTGTTTGAAACATCATTAATGGGAATTTACTGTGACAACAATAAATCAAAATACTTATCATAAGAAATTTATCACAATAAATAAACAATTAACCATTTGGAGCTTCTCCCATCCATCAGAGGGCGCCGCTGGTCATCCTTAAGCGGCGCCCTTACCAAGTCAGTTTAGTTTCTAGTGTTGATGCCGTCCTGCGCCGTCCCAGCTGCTAGATGAGTAAAATCATTATTTCCATTGAAACAACGAGGTTTTCTTCTGCTGGTTTGATAATTACTGGACCACCTCTTGTTGTTTAAAGCAGATTTTTAAGCTGCATTAAGCAAAAAGCACTTATATGACAGGCCCAGAGAGCCTGAACGGATCAGGCTTAAATAATGAGCCAGCATGCAGTCAGTCCTGCTGCGACTCTCTGTGCAGATTGCTTGCAGTTATTATTATTTTTTTTAAATCTTTATGTGCATTTTTAATATTGTATTGAAAAAGGCTTAAGTGGTTAAATAAAAATCTGCAGAATATGCCAACATTTTAATCAGATTTAACCCTGAGAATAATCAAAAGATTCATCGATTACTAGATAATCATTAGTTGCAGCGCTGCTGTTTGGTCAAACCAACATGTTCATAAACGTTGAAGGACACGACTCAGAGGCTCTGCTGGTCCCACAGCAGACGTGACCCGATGTTTACAGATCACTCCTCTAACTGAAATGCATTGCTCAAGGGAAAGGCTGGGTTTCTGTGTGTGTGTGTGTGTGGGGGCGTGCATGCGTGTGTGTGTGGTTCACGCTTGGTCAAGGTTAGATTGTGACTTAAGATCCGACAGGAGTTTTTCCGCTGCGGTTATATTTCTGCACCCTGTGAAGAGTCGTGTTTGTGTTAAAGTGTTTGTTACCGTGACGACACGCTGGACTGGGTCACCCCCATCCTTTCACAAGGACGTTCACCTAATGCACTGCTGGTTCTGGTCCTGGTTCTGGTGGATCTAATTGCTTTTACTCTGGGCCATTTGAGATGTTGGTTGACATCAGGACTCTGTCGGTTCTTAAGTTCTGTAACAAGAAACTGTGAAAATATCTGTTTATGAACTGAAACAATTAATTAAAATGATCATCAACTAATTTAATAATCGATTTACCGTTAACTGTAGTAAACACACTGAAAAAGGCCATTTGCTGAAAGAACATATTCAGAGCAGTAATTTAGCCAAAATATACAAAATATATCTACATTTTGCATTTAAGATAAAAACACATTTTGTAAATTATGTTTTAATCAAAATTCTTCAGATGGTATCAATTTAGCTTCTCTAAAAGGAATGCGGGTGGCACATGTTAGGCAATAAAATGTTTATTTTGTTATTTCTTTTGAAAAAGATTTAATTCTTTGCTTATTTGCATATCTTATTGTATTTCTAATATTCTATAAATAGAATATTTATAAAATAAATATTCTATAAAACATGTAAGTTTTTAAATTAAAAATCTGTAGAATGTCTGAATTTTTGAAAATTAAATCTAATTAATTACTAAAATTATTTGTAGTTGCAGCCCTAAGTAAATTAGAAAATTATTGAAACTTTTATTTATTTCAGTGACATTTTTTACTTGTAGCATATTATATGGATTATTTGCACTCAGAGTCATGTTTTCAAGCTTTTGTTTCTGTTAATTTTGATGATTTTCTACTTGCAATTAAAAATAAACAATCTCGGCCCTAATATTTTGTCATAGAGTAGACCTGAATTCATAGTCCAAATAGATAGAAATTGTAAAACAAGATGGCGGCCCTGGGCGTGCTAAAATCACTCTGAACTTTGGAAACCCGAGGAGTTCATTGATGAGAAAAAAATCCAGATTTTCCAAACACTAAAAACCAAAAAAGTGATTAATAGATAAGATTGATTTATCGTCGCGCCCCAGTTAAACGTGACAACATGTCGACTCTCCTGGAAGTCGGCTGACCTCTTCCTCCAGGCTACGACTGGAAGCTGGACTCTGCTCAGATTTTTTCTGCTCTGTTTCATTAGAAAACGGTTAATTGGATCTGGCGGTCCCTAGGAACCGTGTTTGGCCTCCTTCTGTTTTTAGGACACATTGTTTTAGCTTTTCGGGAACCAGAAAAGAGAACGCCTCTCTGATAAGAGTCATTAAGTCTGTGCTTTGTGTCACTTCCTGTCCTTGCAGTGAGCGGCGACCGCCCACTGACTGACACTGTGATTCCTGTGGTTCCCGCGCATCCTGTCCCCCAGCACCCAACTTCAGCGCGTCGGGATTCTGTCGGTGGTGGATTGGACTCTCATTGGACGCTTTATTAAGTGGCTATTCGGTCTGGCGCCGCCTCCCCCTGGGGCCGGCGTGCGCTCCCAGCAGCCCGTGGTGCCCTGCGCCGACCCCTCCCGAGCCCATGTTCAGGGTAAGACCCGGCCGTGGCCGGCTCTAAACGGATCGGCCTTCACCGTTTGATGTTGTCTTCCTCGTCAGCAGGAATTGCGGTGCGTCCGCCAGGAGCCATGTGCCTCCCTCCACCCACCAGCATGGACAGTAAGCAACAGGGGCCGGTGACCGGGGGAGGGGCTGTACCTAAACCACAAGATGGAGGCGTTTCTCTGGAGCCCTTCATACACCAGGTGGGCTGGACCCGACAACAAGCCCTGAATACAAAGGACCTGACTTTGACACTGCAAAACTAAAATCTTACCAAGTCAGTTTAGTTTCTAGTGCAAATATTTTAGTACGTTTGAATTAAGAGACATGAAACAAAACTAACTAATAAGTAACTTTTTATCAAGATATAGCAGCTTGTCTTAGGCTAATAATTCCTTTATATTGACAAAAAAGTTCTAGTTCCATTGTTAGATGATTCCACTGAAAACATGACGTTTTTCCCAGCCAGTGAATCTATTACTTTTTTTATCAATATTGAGGAATTATTCAGGTAGAGGCAACATTTGATGAACACTTAGAAAATACCATGCAGCTGTTTTATGGCAATAAGTAAATGTTTCTGCAAGACAAATTGTTTCAAAAACTTTCTGAATCTAATGTCACAAATCAGCACCTAGCAGTCCCAGCTAAGCCCCGTTACCTAGCAACCCCAGCAGAGCTCCAGCATGTTTGGTCAGCTGGTTTTACCTCACTTTGGATTTAAAGTGGTAGGACGCCCTGAACCAGCTCAAAAGAGGCAGAACTGACCAGACTGAAATCTCTTTATCCAAGAATCATCATGAACATGTTAGATCTGTCCTAACATGTTCCAGGAAGCATAGCAAGTCACTTTTAAACAAACGCCTGTGTCTTGCTAAAAAGTCGTTTCTAAGTTAATTCAAGTTTTCTAAGATTTGCACTAGAAACTAGGCTAAAAATGCGTATAGATATTGTGTTTTTGCAGTTCTTTGTTTATTTCAGTAAATCCAGGATGCCTGTCAGCTTTTCATGCCTGTGTGTGTGTCTGCGTGTGTGTGTGTGTGTGTGTGTTGCAGGTGGGGGGTCACACCAGCATGATGCGGTACGATGACCACACCGTGTGTAAGCCTCTGATCAGCAGAGAGCAGCGCTTCTATGAGTCTCTGCCTCCTGAGATGAAGGAGTTCACTCCCGAGTATAAAGGTCAGTCGCCGCTCTCTGATGTTTTGGATCAGAACCGCTGGGCTCTTCACGCCGCCAGACCTCATCTCAATGCAGCATTATGGAACCTGCTGCACACATTACTGGAGCTGAAACGACTAATCGGATTAATTGTGATTAATCAATTATCAAAATAATCATCAACTAATTTAGTAAGTCTCTCTGTGGTCCAGTAACATTCACTCAGCTCAGAATAGCTCCCTGCTAAACGGCTGGAGTGGCAGAACGACGCGGAGGAGGAAGGAGATCCGGATGTTTAGTGGAAGAGGAGACATAGCGGCTCTGTTCTCCATCAGCGGCCGCTGCTGGATCTGCCTGACAGCCTGATGATGTAGAAACAGACCCAAACAAACCCGACAGCGTTGGTCCTGTTCCCTGTGTTAGTAGGAATACTTCATGGTTGATGGAGCAGGCGTCTATTAATCAGTCTGTTAAAAGAAGGAGTGCTTTTTTTTTGGCTCTTTTCTTTAAAGCTGGTCTGTTGTGCTTCCTTGAACAGGTTAGGATAGATCTATACAAAACAAAACATGTTCATAAAATTTTTTGCACAAGATAATTTTTAAATAGAGATTTTATTCTGCTCAGCTCTGCGTATTTTGAGATGGTTAAGGGCGTTCTGTCACTTTAAATCCAAATAATCTGCTGCTGGTCACGCCCCCAACTCAACGTTTGTACTCAAACATAAACATTTCTGCAAACACATAAGCGATTATACGTCTGTATAGCTTTGAAAAGCATCAGTGGAGCCTCCTGCTCAACCACCACTTATGCAGCAAGTGGTTTCTGGATGGCAAATCAACAAGAAAACATTTGTTTTTCTCAGCATCCACAGTACAGCGCATGCAACGGTAAAACCAGCTGACCAAATGTGCTGGAACTCTGGTAGGGTTGCTAGCAATGGCAAAGTGTGACTCAAGATTCGAGAGATTTTTGAAATGGCTTGTTTTCCAGACACCAAAACATACTAACGTATTACCAGAATCGGTTTGGCTTTTTTTTTAAGCGCTTGGGTTGTTTTTAGAAGCAGTAGAGACCAAAATGGAAGTGCAAAGACATGAAAAAAGGAAAATTTTGCACAATAGTTCCCTTTTAATTTTTCCTTTTTTACGCATGATCTTAAACACTGGGGTGTTTTGAAAGGAAATAGAGGATGAATAATGTTCATAGGGCGAGTTAGGCTGATAGATTAAGTGAAAGCAGGAACCTGGCAGCTTGTTGTGACGGTCCAGCCGGACCCAGAGAGCCCAAACTGTCAGCTGCATCTGTCAGATAGAGGAAACCGTCCCATCAACCTGCTGCAATCATTCCCAAAACCAGGACGCGACACAAACTGTGGAAACCAGCGTGACCCATTTACTTACTGAGCTCTTTGTTGGAATAAATCACAGCAGCTTTAATGGGAGAAATTCACAGTTTAAACAAACACAAATACTGAGACGCAGCTCTGAAAGCCAGACGTTCGGTTGTGTTTGGAGAAATTACTCCATAATCATCTGAAATAACGCATGCAGTTTGGTGAGGTTATGTCCCTGGGAGGGATTGAAAGGCTTTTAAAGAAAATGAACAAGAAGCACGGACATGTTGGCGCTGCTGGAGCGCTTCCTGTTCCCACAGGATGCAAAAGGAAAAACCTGGAGTCTGCTGGTAAAGCAGGGATTTTCAAATCTCTCATTACATTGTGAAAAAAGTCTTATCCTGACAGCGACAACATCCCAAAGGTAAAAGTATTTTCAGGCTTACTACTTTTACCGTTTTCTCCACATTTGGATCCATGACATCATCAATAAATATCAATAAATTTGATGAGAAGTAGATCAGTGATAAAAATCATTTTCCTTTTGGTTCTGATGAATTTCAAAATGTGAAAACTTTATTTTATCATCAGTTTTATCACACGAGTAACATAAAATATCAAAATAAAAACTGAAGCCCAATAACATGACAGCTGCTAATCCACCTCTTTTGCTTTTGCTGCTCCTCGTTTTTAATCTGTCCGGCCGTTTGGGTAGAACTCTGGTGGAAATGAGATTTCCTTTTCAACTCCTCTGGGATTTGGGGTCAAAGTTCAGGTGTTATTTGAGTTTTTAGATGCTAATTAGCTGCTTCCATTTGTAAAAACAGTACCTTGTTACCATGGTTACACATCATAGTTGTCTAAAAGTTAAAAATTAGGAGCAAAAATTCTTCCGAGCATCCAGACCAGAGGGAATAATTGCATCCAGCGACTGAACCAAAAGAATTGAACAAAAGTCAAGAAAAAGAACCATTCAGAGCTGCTATTGTAGCGATAACTATGGAGAAATATTTGTGTTTGCAGATTTTATTCCATCCATAGAAAAAACAAACTTCTGGTAGTCAGGAAAGTTAAGTTCAGGTATATTTGAGTGGAAACAGACTCCCTCTGCAGGTCTGACTCCGTTAGGGAGGCAGAATGTTTTCTCCGGTGGGCCTGCATTCCCACCAGTCCTCCCTGCTGTTGACGGCCGCCCAGCCAGCCTATATTTAGCCCTGGATCCCTGCCTGCTGCCATTGTCCTGCTGATTAAATAACAGCAGACAGACAGCTGCCCAGGAGCAACTTCTCCAAGCCGTCAAGGTTGTTTTGCCCACATATTTTCTGACACTATCGGATGAAACATGGCGTTGCTCAGTGGTTCTGCAGATGGAGGCGCCTCTGCAGAAGATGCTGGCAGGTGGAAAGTTTGATTAATTACATGAAATAGAAGCTGAGCTGACTTTTATTATGACATTATTATGAACAGAGTGAGTTTCCTCCTGGTTTCTGTGGAAATAAATAAGAAAATTAGATCTGAAGCAGGAGGACTTAATGGTTTGATTTGTTTATTTTTTCCTCTGTGGCCGAGAGCGTTACCCGACACTCCAGGTTAGGAAAATATGCCAGATTTGAATAAATGTCTAATCACACTGAGGATCTGCAGCACTTTTATAAACAATGGACTGCAAAAACACAAAATCTTACTAAGTATTTTTGGTCTAGTTTCTACTGCAAATACCTTGGTACACTTGAAATAAGACAGAACTAACTTACAAGTAACTTTTCAACAAGGTTTAAGAGCTTGTCTTAAGTCAATAGTTCTTGAATATTGATGAAAATGTTCTAGTTACAGTGGCAGATTGTTTCACTTGAAACATGGAAAAATTTCATGTTATAAGTGAAATAATTTGCCAGTCATCAATAAATTATTTGCTTTAAACTCCTATAACTTGCGGAAAAGTTCTCGTGACATCACACTAGTAGCTGACAGCCATCTTGGCAGGCAGTTGCTATGGGGTTGCTATGACAACAATAAAGAAGCCACAAGCGTAGGACTAGCTCTCGCCTTGATCCTATTTAACTTAAAAACAATACAAGTGCATTACAACTAGTCCCCCACCCCTGGGTAATAATAAGATAAATATCGGTGATATTTAGGTAGCTCAGCAGCATTATAACCGGCTGAACGTGTTTCTGATCGTCTCTGTATGGTTCTGTACGTCAGGCGTGGTCCTGGTGTGCTTCGAAGGCGACTCCGACGGCTACATCAACCTGGTGGCGTACCCCTACGTGGACAACATGGAGGGCGTGACGGGGGAGCTGGAGGAGCGGGACCCCCCGGAGAGGGAGCAGCCGAGGCGGAAACAATCCCGGCGCAGCCTCCGCCGATCCTCCTCCTCCTCCGAGTACAAGGAGGAGCGGGCCGAGCGGAGGGAGTCGCACGACATCGACGGCTCTGACAAGTAACAACCTGTTTGCTTCGTCACTAAGCTGCGCTTCCATTACAAAACTTTGCAAATATTCTGCTTATGTCAAAAAACACTTCTGTAATTGCGATGTTTCAATTAAATAAGAAACACTGCAGAAGAGTTTTCCCATGTTTTAGTTGCTTTTCTTTTCTTGTTCATGCTGTAAGTGATTAGAAAATGCCGCACCATCGTCATCCTACTACTTCCTGTCACCTTTTTCTTGTCTTTTCCACAGTAGTAACTGTTGTTGATCATGTGACCCATGATGCAAAAAAAGTGTTTCCATTGCAATTTTGCAAAATAGGCCAATTTCAATAGAACGAAAAAAATCACCTAATTCATTAAGCAAGCTGATTTTAGGAATGTCAAATTGCTCTATTATGGATGAGTTGCAGCGTGACGTCACATGTTTAAGGTCCGCCCTCCACCTCCCAGCTGGAGGGCAAAAAGCTGCTCGCTGGTGATGACTAGCATTGGGTTTAGCTGTTAAGTTGTCAATATAACACTCTAAATCTTGAATATGTGCCTGATGTATAAGAGAAAAATGAAGGTGGTGCTTTGCTAATAATTGTCAACACTACAACAACTAGATAGTAAGGTCAGGAAAAAGTTTTAATTATAACAAAAAGAGCGAGGGAGAGAAAAGTAGCTCAGTTATGCTAGCTTGACTTTGACAAACTTAACATGTAGATGTGCTGCAGAATTCTGTGTTTCGGTTCAATTAAAAATTGCACCAAATTTACGGATGTAAACAATAACATCTATATTGTTAATGGAAACGCAGCTACTGATAAAAATATTCACAAGATGCGCGATAGATCCACTGTCGTTCCTTCTTGGAATGAACGACAGTTCGTTAAATCACGATTACTCTTTACGTTAACAACCTGCTTTCCTGCTTCAGTTTCACAGAACTGAAGAGTCCCCGGCTGGACCCAAAGGTCCACTCGGACGTCCCGTTCCAGATGCTGGACTGGAACAGCGGCTTGGCCTCGGAGAAGATCAGCTACAACCCCTGGAGCCTGGTGTGCCACAAGCAGCAGCTCAGCCGCATGAGATCCGAGTCCAAGGACCGCAAGCTCTTCAGTATCCTTCATCCAGCCTGCACTAACCGTTACTGGACACTTTGTTGGGCTCAGCTGTGGAATCACCTGTTTCACTCGGCCAATCGCATCGCGGCCACTCAAAGCACAGGAGCTTCATGGAGTCTCTTTGTTTTGCAGTTCCTCCAGGATTTCATAATATTTTGTGGTGCTACTTTAGAAATATTTGCAGGGACTTCTGCAGTATTTTTTCCTCATTAAACCCCTTCCAAAAACTACATATACAAGAAAAAATATAAGAAAAAAACAACAAACAGACAGATTAAAGTAAAATAGGTCGATTTTTCTAACCATATCAATAATGGACCATAACTGAGGCTGAGGCAGCAGGTTGGTATAAGTAAGAAATGCTGCCACCTGCAGGTGGGAGTTAGTGTCACTTTAACCCGATGGTGGTAATTTCTTTTTTTTTTTTTTTACCCCCCCTTTTTTTGTGAAAACTTTGCAATGAACTCACAATCATTAACTAGTGCAAATAAATACATAAACCTGCATAAATATTTGCAGTCAGACATTTTCAAAAACTGGAGTTTAATCTTTTTTTAGCTTCTTTTTAAAAAGACAAGTTAAATCAAAGATTATGAAAAATGTGTTGTCTTTCTAAGACTATGGCTTTTTTAATACTTGAATTTTATTTAAGCAACAAAAACAATCACTTTTGGAACAAAATGACATAAGCCATTATTTTTGGAAGGCGATTATATTCGTACAGTTAAACACAGAAACGCAGCTAATTTACCAGTTTGGAAGACATAAAATCTCTTAACTTCATTTTTAAATGTTTGTTTTTACCCACAAATTATTAAAAACTACAAAAACTCATGTCCCTTAATTTGAAGGAGCAAAATTAGAAAAAAGATTCTCGTCTATCAACATTTTAAATGTACTTAAATGAAGATTTAGACAATTAACATTGGGACTGGCTGATTTTTATTTATTTTTTTTAAACACATCAGCATCGATTCAGTTAGTAAAACATGCCTGGTTGTTTCTTTAGGGTGTCGAAATGGTTGACAAATTCATATAACATCAGTAAATATCAGGCATAACAGAAGTAGAAATATCGAATATTGGAATCGGCTGAAATTTTCTAGCCTGTAAATCCCAACTTTTGGTGTGAAAGAAAGCAGAAATCTTTTATTTCTTTTTAAATCAAATATATTTGTATATTTTTCCAACTGAAATTCTTGAAACTAGACCAGAGTCAGTCTGCGGTCAATGAAATCCTCCATGTTTTGTAAAAATCCCCCATGTTTCATGAAGTCCTCCCGGTTTTATTCCCTAACTGTGGCGTCCCAACCAGAGTTCCTGCTGCTGGAGAACGTCGTCCACCACTTCTCCTTCCCCTGCATCCTGGACCTGAAGATGGGAACCCGGCAGCACGGCGACGACGCCTCGGAGGAGAAGGCGGCCCGGCAGATGAAGAAATGCGAACAGAGCACTTCGGCGACACTGGGCGTCAGAGTGTGTGGCATGCAGGTAGAACGGCGAAGAAAGCGCATCAGGACGCAGCAGCGGAAACTCCTGTCAGTCCATCTTCCATTAACCCAACGTCACGCTTCACTCAGCTGCAGAAAAGTGGACAGAATAGCTTAAATTTAAAACGTTACGTTCAATTTTTATTCAGTTTCCAGCTTCTTTTGCTGAATTAGAGAATACATCATGTATCTCCTCTACTTTTAAAGCGGCAGTATTATCTAACGGTAACTTTTTGGGCATTAGCTCATGTTAGAATGTTATTTCCTCATCAGAAACAAACCAGAGTGTTGCTTTCATTCTTTCATGTTTGCGAAATCCTTTAATCTCCATGGCAACCATTCAGCAGTGCAAAGCGCCTGGATGGACCTAGCCCCGCCTTCCAGGCTCAACTCCTGGAAAATGAGCCATTTCAAAACCTCCTGATTGTTGAGCCACAGTTCAGGTGCTATTACCTAGCAACTCAGCCTGTTACCTAGCAACCCAGGCTGAGCTCCAGCACATTTGATCAGCTGGTTTTACCACAGCATATGCTGTACAATGGCTGCTGGAAGACACAAGTGTTTTGTTGTTGACTTACCATCCAGAGACCACTGGATGGCATTTTTGTTGACCGTGCAGGGGGCTCCACTTCTGCTTTTCAAAGATGTGCAGTTGTATGATTGTGCATCTGTTTGCAGCCTTTTTTAGAGGTCTTCTAACTGAATTCTGGGTGGTCAAAAAAAACCCTGAGTTTGCACAGAAAAGCCTCGGAATCACATTGTATTACACGAGTATAAACGTTGAGTTTGGGGCGTGGCCAGCAGCAGCTTTAAAGTGACAGGACGCCCTAAAACAGCTCACAACAGGCAGAAGTGAGCAGATTAAAATCTCATTATCTAAGAATGATTTTGTGCTAAAAAGTAAGGAGCATGTTTTGTTTAGATCGATCCTGACTTGTTCAAGGAAGCGTAATAGCTCACCTTTAAAATCTCACAGAGCTGCAGCCAGTTTTACTTTCTGCAGAGTGTTTTTGGTGATGAATTATTTAAACGTCGGCCTCTCGTCCTGCAGGTGTACCAGCTGAGCACCGGCCACTACCTCTGCAGGAACAAGTACTACGGGCGCGGCCTGTCGATCGAAGGCTTCCGCCAGGCGCTCCACCAGTTCCTGGACAACGGGAAGTGTCTGAGGCGGGACCTCTTCGAGCCAATCCTGAATAAGCTCCGCAGCCTGAAGGTGGTGCTAGAGAGGCAGGCGTCCTACCGCTTCTACTCTTCCTCGCTGCTCATCATCTACGAGGGAAAGGTGAGCAGATGAGCAGGTTTCTAATTAAATCCTTATTATGTGATTATTTGTAAGAGATCGCTGTGGTGGATTAGCTACCGCTGCTATTAGCTAAGCTAACAGTGCGGTGGTTGATTAGCTCATTCAAACGCCTCTCTACTGATGTTTAGGTCGCCATTTTTTATTTCTTTTTTATTTTTTTAACTGAACTGAAACACAGAATTCTGCAGCACATCTATAAGTTAAAGTTGTCAAAGTCAAGCTAGCATAGCTAACTTACTTCCTTATCCCTTGCTGTTTTTTCTTAATTAAAACTTCCTGATCTTATTATCTAGTTCTTGTCTTGTTAAGTAACAAGAAAGCCCTGCATCCCTTTTTCTTCTATATGTTTAAGATTTAGCGTGTTATGTTGACAACTGGACAGTGAAACCATTGCTAGCCATCGTCAGTGAACATTTTTTAATATTAACTAACTTACGTTTTGTTCAGTTACTAAGTACTTCAGTCGCCTTCTTACCAAATACTATTTTACTCTTATTGAGTAATTTTTTTTAGACATCCGAGTAAAAAGTAAAGTAAAATGTCATTCACTTATTTTTACAATTTTTGGACACTCTACCCATTTCTGAGTGAAATGAAGTTCAGATACATTTTTTTAATGAAAGTTTCACTGAATCGTTCCGTCCCAGCGGCGTGACGTCTCAGGTTTGGGTTTCTGAATGTAAAACTACAAGCTGAGGTTTTTCTGCTTCTATTTTTGGTCTGTAACTCCTGAGGGAGACGCGCTTCAAGAATAAAATGAGACGACATGGAGCTGAGACTGAACCCAAACTGTCAGCCTCTGGAATAAATAAAGAAACTCGCATCAGAACCGAGCAGAACCGCATATTCAGATGATCCTCTGTAGGTTCACTGCTGAGGAAATCTGTTAAGATTTCAATGATTAAATCGTAATTTTTACAACTCTTCCTTAGTGATTCTGGACTGACAGTTTGTTAACATATAAATGGCCGCTCCAGCTAATTTAGCAAGTTTCCACTGTCATTTTTTAAGTCTTATGAGTAAATCTATCTGTTACAAAGATACAAACCATATTAAAAAGAATATGCTATAAAAATATGTTTATTTCTCAAAATTCAAAGGATTAAGTCTCCTGTTGGGAAATAAATGGTAATACTGAATCTAGAATCAATAACTAAATGAATAATCACAGTAATGTGATAAATTAATAGGTAGCACTGATGCCTTGCAGTAAGAAGGTTCCGAAAACAGGACAGTTTTTACACCTGATAGTTCGGTGGACCCGGTTTGATTTGGGAACAAAATGTCAACATTTCCTACATTTTCAGCTGCTTTGGTGCTGTGAAGTCAAACCAACCAAACTCTTAGGGCAACCTGTTCCCCTCCTCGCCTGTGGGGGCGCTGCACCAAGAACCCCTGAAGGAAACAACATGAAAGAAGGGAACAGGTTTTGCAGTTAGTTTGGATGGTTTGACTCAGAGCAGCTGAAAATGTAACAACTGTTACGGGACTATCGGGTGTGAGAACTTCATGGTTCTGTTAGTTTATAAACCGGACTGTTTCGGACCTGGTTGACCGACTCTTCTCGTTCTGCTGCAGGAGTCTGAAGCCTCTCTGGCGCCCGGCCCTGAGCAGAGCGCCGCTTGGCAGCAGAAGACCCCCGCCGCCCCTGCAGAGCTCCACGCCGCTCCCTCTCCTCACTCCGACACTTCCAGTGAAACGGACTTCAACCAGAACCAGGACCAGGACTCGGTCCTGAAGCGTCTGTCCTCTCAGGGACCCGGACATTTGGCGCCAGACGCTCCCCCCTCTCCCTTCCCGCCCATCGTGACGGACTGCTGCCCCTTCGTGCCCTGCCCCCCGTCAAAATGTCCCTCCCCTCCGCCGCCGCCGCCTCAGCAGCCCCCTCTGGTGGACGTTCGCATGATCGACTTCGCCCACTCCACCTTCAGGGGTTTCCGCGGCGACACGGCCGTGCACGACGGCCCGGACCCGGGCTACGTGTTCGGACTGGAGAGCCTGATCCAGATTCTAGAGAGCCTTCGAGACGAGAACCTGCCGTAGCTCCAGAAGCTTCCGGGCGGTTCTGTCGGACCAAACAGGCTCGGTTCTGTTCAAAAAACAACAAAAAAAGTCCTCCCACTCTAGAGACTGATCGGTCTTTAAGCAAACACACACACACACACACACACCTCTTACTGTGAGTCCATTCAGGTCGGACCGCACCAAGGAGACGGGACGGCGCCGCCAAAATGGCCGCACACCAAACTATGATGTCTCCTTACGAGGACCTTGGTGGTTTATAGCATTCCCTCACCATCACACATCAATGCCTAACCACAGAGCGGCGGTGACATCACAGCAGGTGGCCCGCCGCCATCCTGAGGGGATTTTGGCTGCTTTAATCCAGAACGGTGCAGGTTCTGATGAAAAGTTAGAAACAGCAGCTGAAACTGCAGAGAAAGTTTTTAATTGTGCATAAATATAAAAAAAGCTGCGACTGCAACCCGTCGGCTGGCAGAAGAAGGGAGCCGGTGTGGCCACTAGGGGGAGTGTTTTTCTAGATTAAAGCATATCTTTAAGGGAAGCTTTCTGCACAGTGAAGCTCAAACGTCTGAGGACGTCCTCGTCCTGTCGGTTGGACTCAACCACATCCTGGGAACATTGTGGTCGGACGAAACGTCCACTGACCGACCAATCAGCTCCTATCCCAGCGCAGCTCCTCCTCCTGGATCCTCAGAAACCGAAACCCACAACGGCGAATCAGGGCCAAAAAAGGACTAAATGTCCACGGAGAAACTCAGACATTTAGAGAGTAATTTCAGAAGTTTCTGATCTCCAAAAGTCTAAAAGGAAAAAAAAAAATCTGAATTTTTTCTAGAAAACATTTTGGAAAATTTCCCACTTTCTCCAAACCAAATTTGCTAAATTTTTCACTTTTGAAACTCCAAATTTCCAAAAGTGGAAAAATTTTGACTTTTGAAATTAATTTTTTTTCTAGATAATTTCTGATGTTAATCTCAAAATTCTGAGTTTCTTTTTTTTTTTGAGAGAGAGAGAGAGAGAGAGAAATCTACTCGTTTCTTTGTTCTAACCATCTTGGCCCAAATACGCCGCAGTAGAACCTGGCTGACCTCAGAAATGAAAGAAGAAGAAGAAGAAACGCACTAAGAGACCATCTGGGGAAGCAACGGGTGGTTCTGGAAGAGCGCAGTGGCGCCCCCTGGAAGAGAAATCGGCAATGCAGTGCAGCAGAAACAGGCAACCAGAGGGAAATGTAACCATTTTATTTTAAAACATGGGGGATTAATCAGAAATCTAACGTGGCCTGTGTCCTGTGAAGATCATTTGTAATATTTGAAGCATAAATGTCACTTTAAGATCTGGTTCAGTGGTGTCCAGATGTTTGTTTGTTTTTTGGGGGGGTTTTGCTGTTAGCGGATCTCATGGAAAAAAGCCCGACATGAATGCACTGATGCAGCTCAGTTTGTATGCTCTCAGAAATTAAGTGGATTTTTCTGTTTTTTTTTTTTTTTTTTTTTTTTGTGAAGGTCCTCGCATTTCAAATGAGCTGTGAAGCACCTGACCCTGAAGGCCAACATGGCGCCTTTCCATGGGATTTGTTAACAGCACTGATTAAAAAGAAGAGTAACACCACCCTCAACTATCAGGGCTCGGTTATATAATATTTTTCTGATAGAAATGGCAAATGAGACCAAAAAATAAATAAATTAGATTCCTTTTGAACGTTTCGCCGGTGTTGAATTATCACGCAGCCCTGCCTCAAAATATAGAAGTTTATATTTATATATAAATCTATGTCTGAGTCCTGTACCTGTCGGCAGTAGTGGCAATAACGTGTCCGTGTCTCTGGCTGGTTTGGAGTGGTTAGCCAATCAGATTCGTTGAGCTTCCTCCGCCTGAGGCTGAGGCTGGCCGAAGCGCGGCACCGCCCCCTGCTGGACAGCAACAGGTACTCAGCCTCAGGAGCAGGAACCAAACAGAGCAAATATTATATTTTATTTTTGGTTTATTGAGGTGGTAATTTATTTTTTTATTGTACCTTTGCCCACAGATACGGGTAAATGTTTTATCCCCCACCTTTAAAAGTGTAAAAACGTAAAGATGTTGTTAGGAGGAGAGAATAGAAGCAGTATTATTATTAACGGAGCTAACTCGGCTCTGCTGCCTTGCTTTGGTCCTGCGGTTCCGGGTGGGGAAAACTGTTCAACGTGTCCGTGTGTGTTCTTTGATTGTTGGTTTGTTTCACTCTTACATCGACAGAGCCGGTGAAGAAATAAAATAAAATAAACCCGCATGCTCATCGACGTCCCTCCCGTTTCCGCGCCACGTCAAACGTTACAGCCGTTAACCGACCGACGGCCCGCTTTTACCTCCGATCCTCATGGTTGTTAGCTTCAGATTGATGAGACTTGATCTTTTGTCGTTTTGTTTTGGTTTTGTTTTGTTTTTTGCATCTGACATCACCCTGACTGTTTGTTAGAAAAGTGAAAAGTACGTGAGATTAAATCTTTCCAGAAGCTCTTGCCTCGTGTCGTCATTCCTTCTCCAGGTAAAGTGCTATGGCAGGCTGTTATAGCATAAGATTGGCTTCACAGCATGTAGACTCCGGATGCCTGGAATGGGTTTATGACGGGACATATTTACGGAGGATGATTAGCGCCACTGAATTGACTTTTCTGAGAAAAGGAGGGACAAATGCTTGTGCCGCTGTTTACATGCTGTTAATACGTGACAAATTTCACAGATGGATTTTCTGCTAAACTCAAACTTTAATAGAAATGAACACAGATGAGACATTTCCAGGAACAAACCTCCGTTTATTATAAACAGCACCTGCAGACAGAAGGCCTGGATTTACCTGCTCAACAGTGACAAACGAGACGATTCTGTACGAATCCAATGAAGTTTTAAGGCACTTAAACTGAATCCCGTCAACATTTACACACAAAATCTACTGCGGCATTAAAAACTCCCAAAAAACTAAAAAAGGATCATTTTACACCAAATTAAGAAATATTAAAACATTTTCTTTATAGGAGATGGAAGTTATAAAAACACATTTTTGTTATAATGTCTTAAATATGGTTCACTTTAAAATAAATCTGAAAATGGACCACAGATCCCAAAGGAAACGGTAAATTCATGTTAATTTAAAAAATGCTATAGTAAGTTTTGGATGTAAATATATGTTCAGTTGAACCTTAATGCTGATTATTGCTTCAGTACAAAAAGGCGTAAATAACAGATTTGAAAGTGAGAAAAACGAAATATAAAAATGTTGATTTTTAAGTTATTCTTATGGTTTGATTTAACCAAGTTAACACCTTTAATGGACTGAAAAAATTAGAATAGAATTTTTTTTTACTAATTTTTGCTTATTAAAATCAATAAATGGAAAGTTTTTATAAAGAAAACCTTCGGTTACAAGATTAAACATGAAATAAAGAGCAGCACAGATATAATAAAGTGATGTAAAAACAGAAATTTAACAGATTAGTGGCTTAAACGCAGAATTGGGGCCAGACAAAATTAGTTTTGAGAACAATTTTATGTATCATATATTACTTTATTTTTATAATATTTACTTTTGATGCATCTTTTACATATTGTTGCTCCTCTAATCTCGTAAATATGGCTGTTCTCGTATCAACACTTTTTGATAATTGTGGCTTAATTACAACTTTATTGTCATTATTTTGACTTTGTTGTGCGACTTTAAATCGCATAACTTTATTTTTGCAATTAAAATTTTGTTCTCTTGTTCTGGCTCTGAAACGTCGCCGTTAGCAACAGATCCTAAACGTTTAAATAATTTGAAGACTTGGAAGAAACTTAAATATTTCCAGTAAAAAAACGGATTATCATAATATTTACAGAAAATGGTTCTGGTATCTGGGTCCAAACAGAAACGTCCTGCTGCCATTTTTCCAGCTGATCCCAGAACAGGTCCGGTTGAACTCGGGTTTTCCAGAGTCGGTCCGTTAGCCTCGCGGTTCCGAGCTACGAGTCCAGAACCCGGGCGTCTGTGCGGCGGTCGACCCGGCTGTCCGGCGTAACGGCGTCCTCCCCGCCGCTGCGCCGCTTCCACAGATCCCCAGCGATGGCCAGCGCCCCGCCTTTCAGGAACCGGACAAAGTTCTCCCCGACCAGCGGGCCCATGGCGTACATTCCCGGCCCCTCCGCCGCCAGAACCATGTTTGTGAACGGGTCCACGTCGATCGGGTTCCTCCGGCAGGAAATCGGCTCGTCAGGGTTGATGCCTAACGAGCGGCCGTTGTCGTGAAGGAAGGAGAGGTTCGGATGAGCGCCGATCAGAACCAGCGCCTTGGAGACCCGGACCACCGTCTGCTCACCGGAGTCCGACTCCAGGACGCACTTCCGGTCGGGCCGGAAGGCGGCGACCCGGTGGCAGGGAAAGCTCAGGTAGCCGGGGTAGGAGGAAGGCGAGCTGGAGGAGGAGGAAGGAGCCGGGCGAAGGTTCTGGACCCGGTCCGAATGGTCTGACTGGTGCTGCTGCTGAGTCATCATCTGATGGACCTGGAAAAGAGCAGAGATCAGATCCGGACCGACCCTCAGAACCGAGGAGTCAAATCTGCAGACCAAGTAGGCGGTTCACAAGGAAGAGCCGCACCTGATTGGACGAGCATGTGAAGGCCCTGATTGGACGAAATCAAATTTCAAATTTTTTTTTCTTTTTTTTTAATAAATGTTGCTAGATACTCAGAAAAGTAAATGAGTAAATTTGCCTCAAACTGTTTTGAGATCAATTTCAGAAATTTTCTAGAAAAAAAATTCAGTTTCTAAAGTAAAAAAAGTTTAAAGTTTTGGAAATTTTTGGAGTTTGAAAAGTTTCAAAGTTTTCCATAAAATTTTGGAGTTTTTTTTCTAGTAAATTTGTTATTTTTGACACTTGAGAATCTAAAAACAATTTGAAATTTTGAGATTAATCAAATTTTGTATTTTTTCATTTCTTTTTCTAGAAAATTTCTGAGTTTGAAAAGTCAAACATTTGCTAGAAAAAAACCCCTCAAATGTTGCAATTAATCTCAGAAATTTCCAAGAAAAAACCTTGGAAATTTTTTAGGTTCAAAAGTCAAAAATTTTCAATTTTCCAAAAATGTTCTTGTTTTTCTAAAAAAATAAATAAAAATTCTACAATTGAAAACATATATGCAATATATACAACTGAAAAAATAATGATACTAAAACTGGAGACAAAGACGATGTACTCTGCAGTCGCCGCAGACGACTGATTTCCATAAGATTACAAACGATCTCCGCTGCTGGAATTAGCCAATCAGAGTTTGCGCAGTGGAAACGCCCACTACGGGTCTGCAGAACCCGCCCCTCCCCAGAACCAGCCTCACCTTGTGGTACTCTGGGTAGAGCAGTTTGGGCAGCTGGTTGAAGATGAGCCCGGGGTCCGTGACCGAGCGCCGGAAAGCGTGGCACACCGACGTGTTGAGGTGGTGAGCGGCGAGGACGGCGTCGGCCGCCGTAAGCCCCGCCCCCACCACCAGCACGGGGTCGGAGGATTGGTCAAGCTCGCCGCGGGCGATGGCCGCCTCCAGCTCCCAGAAGGAGTGGCAGACGAAGGGCAGCGACTCTCCGTCCACGCCGAGCCGAGCCGGCACGTCGTGCGTTCCCGTCGCCAGAACCACGTTGTGCGCTAGCAGCGAGAACGGCACCTCCTCCGTAACCGAGCAACCGTCTACAGCAAGAAAACAAATTATGAAAATACTTTTTAAACCATTACAACATAAAACAAAAGTTCAGATTTATTTTGTTTGTTTGTTTTGTTGTTTTTTTTTTAAACGTACCTCCTAGAATTTCGCCCTCTCTCCGCTGCAGTCCCGACACTCTCCAGCAGGGCGGCGACCCATCCTGCTGACCGGACTCCCTGGTTACCGCGGTAACGGTGGTCCCGCAGGCAAAGTTCTGCTCCAGGTTCATCTGGGATACATAGTGCTCATAGTAGGAGGCGATTTCTTCCGGGGTGGCGCGATCATTTCTCACATTTCTGCCACAAACAAACGTAAACAGCGTTTAGCAACGTAGCAGCAGATGGACGCTAAAGAGCAGGTATGAGGTACCGGAACCGTTATTTAGATCATTTCTTTTACCTGCAAATTGACACAAAGATCCATCCGAGTTTTATACTCTAACATAACTCAATAAAAGGTTCAAAACTCAAAGCCAACCATCTTTAAACCAATCATACACTTGGACTTAAAACGATAATCTAGGTTAGCCACAACAATAAGTTGATTTAAAAGTTCGTCTTTGTAAATTTTATATTTAAAAAAATTTTTTTAAATGCACAGATATATATATTTTTAGATTTATCTATCTTTGTCTAGCTTAAAGCACAACTTCAACATATTTTTACTCAAGTGAAAAGTAGCAGTTCAAGACATTACTGCAGCATAAAACAGTATTTAGCATAAAGACGACTGACGTAATGAAAACAATTCATTACTATTCAAGTAATGAATATAAGGGCTTTACTAAAATATAAACAAAGTAACGATATTATGAGAATACATTCAGAATATTAGGAGAATAAAGTCATAATAATTTGAAGTCGTAATTTTACGACTTTATTCATTTTTTCCCCTTTTCTTAGAGTGGCCTTAATATTCTGTCAGCAAAATAACAAAATTAGGCAAAAGAAAAATTTGTTCAATATTAAACCAATAAAAACTGCAGGTGTGTGTCTGGTGAACTTTTGGTTAAAACATGTTTGTTCTTCATTCAGTGGGAAGAAAATCCAGAAATTTTACTAAAATAAGAGGAGATACATTATGATAAAACAACACAAGTGAAAGTAAAAAGTCATTTTCCCCAAAGAAGTTACTCAAGTAAATGTAACTAGCTACTCCCCATGTCTGCCTACAAACCGTGGTTACTTAAAGCGGGTCGGACCTGCGCTTGTCTCTCATCCAGTCCTTCAGCTTGAGCCCGGGAAGCTCCATCCAGTTGGCCAGGCTGAGCGTCAGCATGGATCCCTCCATGGCCTGGAAGGAGCAAAAACAAACATCAGAGACCGAAACTAACTGAATTAGACAAAAAGTCACAACAAAATAAAAACCTCAGCGAAAACAATGTTGTGACTGTGGGCCTTACATGCCAGGCGCCGCCAGGCGGGCCTTTTCCCAGGACCAGGTGGGGAACGGCTCGCTCCGGCTCGCACCGCCACTCCAGGGGCGACGTGTGGTCCAGACCGAAGTCGCTGTCCGGCAGCAGCAGCGAATCAAAGAGCACCGCCACGGGGTTGGACGACCGGCCCTCCAGGCCCTCGCAGAGATACTCCAGATCCTGCAGAGAGGCTCGGTTCAGATGCGGCCCGAACCAACGCGGGCGTCACGGCGCAACGGGCCGGGTTACCTGCTCCAGCAGCGACAGGTGAGGCCGCTCCGACAGCTTGCTGTGCAGCAGGGGGTTAGGGTGCCATCCCTCTGCCGACAGGTAGGGGGCGTAGCCTGACAGCAGGTAAGACAGGCAGATCCCGGAGGGGCCGTTACCTAGGCAACGGGACAGTAAACAGGAAGTCATGCACGCGCTCACGCCTGCTCAGGGATTTCCTTCATGTTCCATGGGAATCAGAGATAAAAAAAGGAACACTGACTTTTGATCTCAGAAAATTAAAATCAGAATTCTGGGATTAAAATCTGAAATTCTGACAAAAAAATATGAAATTCTGAAATTTGAGTTAGAATTTGAGAAAATTGAGAATTGTTTTCCCCCCTGTGGCTCGTTTTCCTTAGAAACCTGCCGGCCTGTCGCAAAAAGAGGAAGTAATAGATTATTTGCATAACAAACTAAAACGAGAAGAATAATTTCCACTCTGGTTACTACAGACGTTTACTTCATAATCAGTTTTATTTACGGCATTGGTTTGTTTTTGTTTCTATTTTATTCATTATTATTGGTTGTTTTTATTTATAATTTGGATGTTTAATTTTTCAAAGAACACCTCGCACTGGGACTCAAAGATATTTTACAATTTATTCGTGTTTCAGAAGGAAAATTGGCATCATCCCATTGTCAACATGTTGGAGCTGCAGCTGACAGTTACTTTAATAATCGGTTATTCTATCGACTGTTCTGACGGTTAATCAGATAAGAAAATCGACACAATTTGCAAATTTTTCATTTGAACCACTTAAGGCTTTTTCTCCCCACAGTTTTTGAAATACATTAAAAGATGCAAATAATTCAATTAAGTTTTTGAATAAAAATCTTTTTTAATGCGACAGCAACATTAATTTAATGAAGGTTTGATCAAATGTAGCAAATAAGCATCTGCAGCTAAAAAAAATAAAAAATACTGTTTACAATAGAACATATTTACAGATAAGATTATATATATGTATATATATATATACGTTTTATACGAACTATTGCAGGGACAGTTTATCGTCCAGCAAAGTCATTGTGACAGGCGTAGAAACATGATGGAGGCAGAAAATCATGAACATCTGCAGCACGAGTCAGCAGATCTGAAGGTTTTATTTTTTAAATGTATGTGATGACTCAGCATGAGAGGAAAAACAATTTGCATTTTTAACTACCACACATTTGCACATCATAAGCAAATAAGCAGAGATCCCCTCCACTTCCACTGTTCCCATTATTCTCTGAATGGGAATTCAACTCAACGCCAGAAGAACCATTAGAAGAGAAAACAGAAACTTAAGATTACTTCCTTGTTTAAAGTTGAACTGTCCTCCATTTCACCTCTGAGGTTTCCCCACAGCACGAACGAAGCCAAGGTTTGTCTTACCGATGATCACGACCGGCAGAATCTCCCCAGGCGTCGTTTCTTTATGGTGCAGGTCCATTTCTTCTGCAACAGAGAAGAGCAAAGTCGGGTCACCAACATGACATTTCTCATGCGTTTCCTCTGTTTGGCGAGATCGTTCTCAGTCACATCGCTGCTCCCACTTCCTCCGCTGAACCTCGAGGTTCAACCTGCGACGTTGACAGGTGACGGAGCGTCAGGAAGGAAGTGAGACAACGGGTCAACGTTCACTCTTGGTTCTGAATCAGATTCTTAGATTTCAGGCACGTGACTTTATGCTCAATAACTTCCACTCACGCGATTCATCGTTTCTCTTTTTCCACCAAAAACTGGATGTTAAAAGTCTTTGATCTGGTGCGAAAATTAGACCTTTTTTAAAGGATCATTTTGTTTACAGAGACTTTATTTGTTGTTTCTGTTGCTTTATTTATTTTAGATATTTAAATTGTCTTCCAGTTCCAGTGTTAAATGTTCATAAAGATTTAAAGTTTATTGATCAATGAGACTGTGTCCTGGCATTATTACGCCATTACTGTTAATCCCCTAAAAATTGTCTCAAAACAATATAATCATTTATCGCAATAACTTCTGGGACAATTTATCGTCCGGCAAAATTTGTTATCGTGGCTTATATTCTGCTTTTTCAAAATAAAAGCCAGATTGTAACTTGACGTCGTCTCATCAGCTCCTCCGGATTTACCACTGGTTTCTCAGATTAACACAGATCGGCCACAATAACACACTTTTCTAGGCGATAAATTGTCCCAGAAGTTTTTGCGATAAACAATAATGTTGCTGTTTTGAGACCATTTTCAAGTAATGGATGCATCCTCACAGATCAATAAACTTTAAATCTTCAGAAACATTAACACCGGAACTGAAAGACATTTATATATCCAGAATAAATAAACACAACAGAAACAACAAATAAAATGAATTATGGAATAAACTAAATGGTCCTTTAAAAAAAGGTTTAGCTGAGACCAAAACACCAAACTGTTTGGTGGAAAGAGAGAAAAGACAAAAAATGATAAATCATTTAATTTATCATGCGATTAATTAATTTATTATTAATTCATCCCGTTTATATTGAAGCTCATCTGTTTTTATTACCAGAGTGGAAGAAAATAGAAATTAGAAGTAGCTTCTCTCCAAACTGCTGAAACTTTCAGGATCAGAACAAGTGCAAGCAGGTTTCCTCTAAAGTCTCATGACTCACATTTCCCCTCCTGCACATTGAAGCTCCATTAATACAAACTTCACTGCTGGGTTTGCGCGCCAGCAGCCGTGAGGTCACGGACGCACGCCCCGTCCAGAGGGCCGGGCGGTCCGAGGGCGGCGGTGTCAGCTGACTCTCAAAAACCGCACAGTCACGCTTACACAGGCGAATGCAGACAAGGGAGGGCAGAACGCGTGAGAAAAGAAACGAGGAAGAAAAATTTGATTCAACAGCAGAGCATAAGAGAAGCATGAAAAATGAAAGAAGGAGAATGAGAGAGAGGATGGGCTGGGAGAGATAAAAAGAGGTTACATAAGTGCAACGGAGGAGCTGGCGTGGAGCCCAGACACGAGCGGGTCTCAGCGCCAAAGTCACTCAGGGCTACGTGCCGCTGCAGAAGCCCCACCGCCCTGACTGGGCTCGTTCGTTTACTCCCAGAAACACTGACTAACGTATTTACAATTACAGCAACACTTTCCACTCTTTATCCTGAAACAAGACACAGATTCAGCTCTTTAGTTTCAGTTTAAAGTAAGTTATTATCCGAACGGTCGCTAACCGTAACCAGAGGCCAGTTACAAACAAAAAGCAAACAGTTTCCTCCAGCATTGCAAACAATCCACAAACGCATCTTTAAAAACGCCTTTTCAAGGAGTCGGCTGTTTATCTTTCACCTCCAGGTATGAACTCTTGACTGCAGCGTTTAGGAGATACAAAAAACGGCCGGCTTTGCATTTTTGAAGAAGACAATGAGGGAAAAAAAAAAGACAAGACTATCCAATCAAAGCTGATCATCACAAGAGATACAGGCGACAAGATCCACGTCCGTTTTTATCTGTGGTGCAAAACAACAGGAAGATTCTTTCATTGTTAGCAAATCAACTCAATTTAACTTCTTTTGTTGCTCCACCTGCCTCCCTTTGGCACTAAAAAAATGATCTGACCACGAAGATAATGTTTGTAAAAAACTTTCACAGAGCTAATTTAGGTGCAATAATTTCAAAGTTTTGGTTTTTAAGATTTAATTTATGTCATTTCCTTTTCAGAAATGAAAGCAAGATAAAAAACTGAATTAAAATCAGAAATTTGATTTGGAATGAAAAGAAAAGCAACAGAGTATTGGAGGTTTTGTAGCCATTTTCCCCGGGCTCCAGCCAATTATGTCCATTTGACTCGTTGTGAGGCTGCTGGCACCGACTGGCTGGACCTCTGTTGAATTAGCTCAGTCACTTTTAAAAGGGGGTAAATATTTCTGCAGACACTTTCTGTCATTTTGTAGGAATCAGTTTTCACTTGTACAATATCGGACTTTTTGGGGGGAAATTTCGTCAAAAGATTTTATTATGATTGAGTAGTAAACACACAACAGCGCGGATGCATCGATTTGAAAGTTTGGGCCAATTCCTGTATCTGATTTTAATCACATGATAAATTAAAATGAGTTCGATGATTTTCATTCTGATGATTTAATTTTCCACTTTATTGGTGGTTTTGGTTGCGTTTAGCTTTATTTTAGATATTTGAAACATCTCCCAGGTAAGAGTTTACAAAATCAAAGTTTATTGGTGTTGGAGAGCAAACTTGCATTACTATGCCATTATCAATACATTACTTGAAAATGGTCTCCAAAAAGCAATATTATTGATTATCACAACAATTTTTGGGACAATTTGTTATTGTGACAGGCCTGTTTGGGGGTGAATACTTTTAGCAAGGTTTGGGTCCAGTTGGGTTTAAATTATGACAAAGTTTCTTTACATAATGCGCTCAGGCACCAGATTGTTTTTCTGACTGTGGAGGAAAAATGCAAACGTTTCCGTTCCACTCAAAGCAACAGAAAACACCTGGACAACCTGCCCTCCGGTCAAACAGGTTTTCCTCCCAAACATCAAACCTTCTCATATGTTTCGCTGCACGACCCGACACTGAGCCTGCAATTATCAAAAGTTCGAAGGTCACCCCTCTGCAGGCGCCTTGGATCAGTGGTGACACGGCAGAAACCCGACACCGCTCCATGCAGGAAGTATCCGTGGAACGTGAGAAGATAACGAAAATGTCACCGAAGGGTTACGTAACCGCTAATCAGTACAATGAAGCACCTGCTTTAAATATGACTGAATGTACAGGAAGGCAAAGGTCAGCATTTAAAAAAACGATAATTGTCTCTCCAACTGTCCTGGTGTTTTTTATATCAAGTCCTGAGATTATTAATTAATATCTTTTTAAGTTAACATTGAGAGTCAAACCAGATGAATAATAATTTTGTACTTTAATGACAATGAAGCACGTCTGTTTTTGACCTTTTCAATCTCCATCATTCTGGACTGGGAAGCGTCTGAGCGATGGCAAGAGTAAATGGCAAGAGTGTTTTCACACCTGATAATCCGGTTTGATTGGGACCAAAATCGAAACATTTGTTACCAGCTGCTGTGGTTTTCTTCCACACTGCACTGAAGTAACCAAACCCTTTGACAAACCTCTTCTCCTCCTCCAATAACCACTGAGAGAAACGTCACAAAAACCTCCGAAGAAGACATTTGTTCATGTTTCTTCTTCATGAAATGTAAATAAAAATGGAGTAGGATCAGATTTTAGCGGTTGGAGGATTTCTCTTTTGTCTTATGACCGCAAGCCATTTTTTTCGCTAGTGCTGGACCCACATGTTTGTTTTGGTTGTATTTACCCAAATTGCCCTGCACTGTAGTCCATTTCCTGCTTTTGGAGCAGTTTCTGGTCTGCTTGGCGTTCACATATGGATTCAAACTGCATCACAGTTCACTTCAACCAAACCCAGACTGAGGTTTGCAGGCGGATGAGAATTAGGTTTTTTCAGAGTACGATTAGTGTTCACACCTCCCCAAAAAACAAACCGAACTTTCAAGGCAAATGGACTTGAGTTCAGTTAAAGTGACCTAAATAGGGCAGGTGTGAATCAACACACAGAGATTCCTTTTTTAGTGATGCATCTTACAATGAGATACAATGTATTTAACATATAAAAACTAAATAAAAAGTGGAATAATAAGGACAAAAACAGGCCAAAATTTTTAGAGGCGGTTGTAGGACTTCTCTTTTGTCTTTAGCTAATGAAGAAATTCAATTGGATCTGATTTTAGTTGCCAATGACAATTTATAGGGTTATAAGCGTCCAGCAGGAAAAGGTAGAGTTCGAAAAGCAAACCATGAACATGTGGGAACGTTTCTTAAAGTGTGAGGAGCAACAACAACAAGAAGAAACACAGCAGAAATCTCCCAATTATTTATTTGGGTATCAATATTCAGCACTAAAAAGTTTCAAACTCGAACATCCAATAAAAACTTTTATGTTTAATGCAGAACCGGCCTGATTGCTTGCATGATGTGCAATGTCATTAGAAATGTAAACACTCACTGATTTTGCTGGGAGCAGCGATGGTTAGAGTTTAACAGCTACTGGGAGGAAGGATCTCCTATAACGCTCCTTTGTGCGTTGGATGCACTGAAGGAGCTCCTAAGACACATAATTAATGATGCCTCGCAGTAGGAAGGCTTAAAAATATTTTTTAAGGGCTAGTCTCATATCTTTTCTGCAGAATTCAAAGAAAAAATGAAGAAAACGTGAAAGTGGACATGGCTTATTCAAACCATCCAGCAGGATTTTCATAAAAACCTTGTTAATCTTCAGCTCTTCTGGAGCACTTAAGGAGTTTTATAACTTCTAAATTAAATACCTCCAGGCAGAGTTGTTGTAAGCTTGCTGTGGACACCTGCCAAGATGTGAAGGAGGTGTTGAGAAGCATGAAATGCATCAAACTCCTTCCCTTTTCCTGCAGACCTGATACAACCCTGTGGCTGTTTGGTCCATCTGCTCCGACCAGACGGCTAATGGGATTTTATTTATGAAGACCCAAGACCTGCTGGACCTGCTACACTCAAGGTTAAAGTGATCCCATTGTCGCAGAATCCAAAAACAACGTTTTGAAACACAAATTGCTAGAATGTTTGTGGGATTCTGCAGAACTCCTCCATGAATAAAAATAGAAAAAAAATGCTGCAAAGCTTGTAGAAATCTGAGTTAACCCAGATAAAAGGAGGAAAATGTTTGGACATTTACACTATCCTGCACTCAGAGTTCCTGGTGTGGCCTCCAGCTGTGACAACAAGAACCGGCGGAGATAATAGATGGAGAACAATATCAGTTCTGTTGTTGTATTTTATATTTGGCTCCATAAACATGCAGCTGCTTGAGTATGGAAATCAGGCCAGAAAGGCAAACAAATATCAAGCTGGAAGGTTTCAGATTATTTTCCTTCAGGCTAAAATCTTACTCATTCATACCTACATTAGGAATAAACCCTATAAATACCAATACTATATTTAGTCTCTCAGCCTTAAACTGCTTCGGAGCTTTTAATTGATAAAAAAAAAAATTTAATCTGCGTTTTATAAGTAAAATTTGATTAAAAAAATTAAGAGCAAAAACTAATCAGCAGATTAATAAACTGAAGTACATCTATAAAGAATATACCTGAATGTTACATCTATGTAACAGAGTTTATGGGTCCTGGAAGTGGACAAGCGGTGTGGCTGGATACGTAGCCCGAAGTGAGGACCACCCTCCCACCGACACACACCCACTCATTGAGCCGGCCGGCGTGGAGCTGCAGTGGTCGCATCAATAAACGGTGTTAGCACCATGCGGACCCTTTTCGGTATAACCCAGGCTAACATCAGCAGTCCCCCCCACCCCCCCTTCAATGGCTCCATAATCCAGCATTATTACGTCGCTATGCCCCATGTGTTAGCTACCTGCCGGTGTAGCCGCGCACGCGACCAGCTCCGCTGGGACTAACTTACCGATTCCTCCTTCTGGTTTAGATCCTCCGCTGGGTCTAAGAACCGTTTTTATCTTCTTTGCTTTTTTGCTGCCTCGGTTTCTCAGTCTGTCATGTCGCAGCTCCACGCCGGCCTTTCATTCAGCTCTTCCTTACTAACTCCACCCTTCTAGAATGAGCCGGAGTAGAACGTTCACATATTATATAGTTCTAATGCAGCCTAGACCACCAGCCAATCAACAGAGACCCACCGCCCCCCAGCCAATCAGAAAAAGGCATGGATGGACAGTTATGAAAAACCGCACTGTCGTAAGAAAAAGATCGTGTATGCATGCGAGATGCTCGACTATCAGTTTGATAGTTTCAGATAAAAGTTATTTGAAAAGATTGTATAGCTCAACAATTATACTAGATTTATCTTTTTGTGATAGGCTGCACAATGCTTACATACTAACGCGACTTTTTTTACCTATTTGTTCTATTTTTTAAAAATGTTAAGCACCACTGTACAGATAAAAACCAGCAGATAGTCCGCAGCTTTCAGGAAGCCGAGCTCTCATCAGACGTGCTGTTTGCACATGTAGGTCAAGTACAGTTTAACCTGTCACTGCTACCAAGAGTTGTTCATTCAGAAAATGCATGAAAAGCACACCTTAGACAGCTAAATGTTAAGATAAATGCTATCTAGTTGACCACAGTAAGAGGAAGTATTGCTAAATGAAGATCATTACTGAATAAACTAAAAGATAGCCATCATACAATTTTGCTAATTTTTATATTATTTGAAACAAAGCTAGAAAAAAAAACTGTTGCACCAACAAAACTGAACACGGTTGTCCATCCTAAACAAAAGTAGTGAGAGCAAATACAGCAGCTCAAAGGTGAATTCATTAAATGAAGATTTATCTAGCAGGGAAGAAGAACCAGGGATGAAAGTCTGAGAGCTGCAGGCTGGAGACTCAACAAACAGGCAATCTAACCTGGGTTTTAAAAGTCTGTCTGTAATTCATCACATTATAGAGTCACAACGTTTAACAAAAACTGTAATTTCAAATACTAATAACGTGGAAGCATATAGATGGATTGTATTTCTACTCTGATTCTGACTTAATCAGGCGAGTAATTGGCACAACTTCACTGACTCCGAATGTGCATGGAAAGGGTCAAAGATCTGGTGAGAGGAAGACTCCAGCAACAACTGAAGTCTTAGGAAACAATTTTATTAGCAAATCTGTTTGTGAGCTTGACGAATGCCAGAAGCTGAAACGTGTTAGCCTTCTAATAGCATTGTTTCCTAGTACTTCAGGTGTTGCTACTATCTTCCCTACTGAGGCATTAATTAACAAGTTCTGTTTAACCAGAATAGTCTACTGAACACCAAGTGACTAGTGCAAGTCTCACTTTTTTCCTCACATAATCAGTCAGATTTACTCCCTCTGGAGGACGCCGCTCCTTCCTCTTAACCAAAGCTGAGCTGGCCGCCTTAAGGAAGAAGTCTATTTCAGCTGCTTGTGTCCAGCATCATCTTCCTTTAGTCATGAGTTATATCTCATGATCATTATACCAATGTAGATGGAGTAGTCAGCTTTTTTTCACCATGACAGCACAAGCCCATTGCTAGGAGCCGAGCCAGCACTTTTCATGATTTTGCCCATTCACTTGCTGTTTTTTATATGTTAAATCTCCTTCCCAACACACTGCAGCACAGAATAAAACAGTCCATGTCTTTTCATTTAAAGATGGAAGTACATCAGATGACACTCTGGTGTTTGTATGCACAACTCCAATGTCCCGGCCCAGCATGGAACCACAGACTTTCTGAAGTCAGCCAATACTTCCTTTGTTTTGGTGTTGTTGAGATGACAACAGTTCCAGTTACCCAGGGAAAAGTTATTACAAAGTTAACCAGACATATAAAAACAGAATCTGTTGATTTTAAGGGGGAAAAAAAACGCTCCAAGACAGAATGTAAATGTAACAAAAAGAATACTTTGAGTTTTAACGAAATCTGTTGAAGTTATTTTCTGATATTTGAAAAGAAAACTTAAGTCAAACATGTGATGTGAAGGTGTAAAATAAAGACTCACTCAAATTGTAGGCTGAGGTGACATTTTTTCTGTGTCTTTATGAATCTCCTGCAAAGATAAATAGTTTAATTTCCTCTCATCAAAGACCCTCAGATCTCCCCTAAAACAAATTACTCAGGTCAAATAAGCGGTAAGTTTACTGATCCAGGACTGAAATCACAGAAATGTCATCCTGTCTGCAGCCGTCAGCATTTACATAGACTTGTTCCTCAAACACGGCTGCCGAAGATCTGTTACATCACACTTAGAATGTGGCTAACATGCCATAATAGAGAAGTATTATGCAACCTGTCATTAGGTCTTTGTATTGTTTATTTTTGACTGATTATTTTACCGCTATCCTTCTTTTCTCTGACGTTGCATGTTGGCACCGTAGATCAAATCAGAATTAACCGGTTCATGGTCACAACAAGAAGCCATGATCCAATCACATAATGTCGACACACATCCGAGAACAAGTCACCCTGATTTAACTGAAACTCCCTACATTTAGAACAGATTCTTGGCTCGTAATTTTACAAAATCCCAGATATTTTATATAAGAATGAATGAGATCTACCCTAATCGATGGAACTTATTGAGAAAAACCTAATTTCTGTTCAAAGTAATCCGTCAGCAGAGCATCAGCGCCTCTGGTCTGGATATTAGTTACTTTCTTTTAGTCATGAGGCGGCTGTGTGACGTGCATCTCATGAATACTGCATAGTTCAGATTCCATTCAGGAAAAAACATGGCTTTTCCTCTGTTTCTGCGATCAGGGCAAGCCGTTTGATCAGAGCAGATAGAAAATCAGTTTGGAACATCATGTCTTTGAGAACGACAGATAAACACGCCTGCAACCAAACAGCCTAACGTTTAAAATGGTTCATCGAGTTTAAAATAACGTTTAAAATGGTTCATCAAGTTTAAAATAACTTAAAATAGTTCATCAAATTTAAAGTAACTTAAAATGGTTCATCAAGTTTAAAATAACTTAAAATAGTTCAAGTTTAAAATAACTTAAAATAGTTCATCAAGTATAAAATAACTTAAAATAGTTCATCAAGTTTAAAATAACTTAAAATAGTTCATCAAGTTTAAAATAACTTAAAATAGTTCATCAAATTTAAAATGTTTAAAATGGCACATGTTTAAAATAATGTTTAAAATGGTTAAAATTTAAAATAACGTTTAAAATGGTACAAGTTTAAAATAACGTTTAAAATAGTTCATCAAGTTTAAAATAACTTAAAATAGTTCATCAAGTTTAAAATAACTTAAAATAGTTCATCAAATTTAAAGTAACTTAAAATAGTTCATCAAGTTTAAAATAACTTAAAATAGTTCATCAAATTTAAAATGTTTAAAATGGCACATGTTTAAAATAATGTTTAAAATGGTTAAAATTTAAAATAACGTTTAAAATAGTTCATCAAGTTTAAAATAACTTAAAATAGTTCATCAAATTTAAAATAACGTTTAAAATAGTTCATCAAGTTTAAAATGTTTAAAATGGCACATGTTTAAAATAATGTTTAAAATGGTTCAAATTTAAAATAATGTTTAAAATGGTTCAAATTTAAAATAATGTTTAAAATGGTACAAGTTTAAAATAACGTTTAAAATAGTTCATCAAGTTTAAAATAACTTAAAATAGATTCTAGACGGATGATTTTACCACTCTTTGCAGTATTGTATCAATGTAACTGTAAGTTCACTGGGTATGGATCAGTGAGATTAAAAATCTGTTTTTCAAGAAAATTAAAGAGCTAACAGCCATAAAAGAAAAAATATTAAAAACGATTAAAAAAGCTGGTACTTTCCAAAACCAGATTGCTAATCCCAAATTAGCTGCTTTACAGTTCTTGACTGTTTTATAAAATATGTCTACAGAAGGAGAAATCACAAATCAGAGTGCATGCAAACGCAACATTTCTCATGTATTTACAGAAATTACAGCACATGTGTTTCCTTTCTCAAACGTGGGATCAGTTTACATGCAAAATGCAAACTTGCTTATTTATTTACAGAAATTACAGGATATACAGCAGAGGTCAAAATAATTAGCCTCCCTGTGAAATGTTTTTGTTTTGTTTTTTCCTCAAAAATGTGTTTTTTGTGAAAAACAGATTTGGTTCTGTGTGCAAACTGAATGTAAGCATCCAAGGTAAAAATTAGGATGTTTGAAAAAGTTGTACATTTTTTTTAAGAAAATTTAAAATGTAACTATTATGCATGTAGTGGCACAAACATTTGTTCCTGCATTTCTCAGATCATTTTACATGCATTAAAAATGAAAACTTTCATGTTTAGCTACAGAAATTACAAGATTTAAGTCAAAATAATGAAATTTGAAGTTTCCTTCTTCTTTTTTTTTTAAAAGTGTTTTTCTGTGAAGGAATTTGGTTTTGGTGTACGAAGCGAAAAGCTGTTAAAGTTGTATTTAAAAAAAACAACAAAAAAAAACTTAAACTCAAAGGGGGATCGGTTTACAATTTAGTAGAAAATTACAAACAGTTGTGTCTTGTAAAGTTCAGCCCAGCGTCAGAAGGGTGAGCCTCATTCTACTGACTTTTTAACATCCGAGGTTGGAATCAAAGACGCTCTGCGGCGTTGCTGTTTGGCTGTGGGTGAACGCAGGATGGGCAGCGTGAATGAAACAAAACATTCTGCTACACTCTGCAGAATTGGTAACGTTAGCTTGAGGCGTTGTCCTCACATTTTCAGCAGATTGTGGTTGGAGCCATTCTTTGAGCTGAATGTTTGATGTGTGTTTGAGATCTGTTTTTATCTAATTTTCATCTTTAGTAGAAGAATTTGAAAGGAGCCTTTCTCTTTCATTCTCACTGTGCAAATAGAGCATTTAATGGACCCCCGCCAACGAGCCACACCTGCAATATTCTGAGGTCTTAATTTTCTTTGTCTCTTGAAAGGTTTTAGGCAAAGGTAAATGTTTTTTTTTTTTTTTGGAGTTTGAAGGGATTTCTTTCTCGTTTCATTTTGTTCAACTGGTCTTGCCATATTCGGTTCATTTCTTTGTGTTTAGCTTCTCGGTTCAGTGTTTTTTTCTGTTCTTTATGCATTTTAATTTAGTCCTGCTGGATCTGTGTTGGTCTTTTTCTTTTGGTTTGTAGCTTTTTTTAATCAGTTCCTTCTGTGTTAATTATTCTCTGTCCTTCTTTAGCTGCGTTTCCATTACAAATGTCAGTAAAATGTTGTCTATAAATGTGAAAAAAAAAGAAAATTTCGCAATTGTTTCCATTAAATAAGAAATGAAATTAAAATCACTTGTGAATAAGTTTGTTCACGTGATCAGACATTAAAAAACACCATCATCCTCTTCCTACTTCCTACTTCCTGTCTTCTTCTTCTTCGTCTTTTTGCCAGTAGTAATACCCGGCTGTTGACTCGTGATGAGAAAAAAGTGTTTCCGTTGCCATTTTCAAATTTTGAAAACCCACCTTTATAATCAAAAGCCTTTTTTTTTCCCTAAATTGTCAAGTTTCCACTAAACAAATTTATTTTTGTAATTCCAGTCTTTGTAACTTTATAGTTTTCTTCCTTCCACAGCTTTTCCTCGTTTCCGTTAAACTGGTTCCTTTGTCATTTTCCACTATACTCCCAGTGTTTAAGTCACTGGTTTTTAATTGTGCATTACTGGATTCTTCCATTACTCTGTTTTCCATGACCTACCCTTCCTGCAATGTCCTCAGCAAGTTCTCCTTATTTCATCATTAAGGGACCCTGTTTTACCACAGCTGGTCTCTTACAAACCAAGTCACAACAAAAAAAAAAAAAAAACACAACACTCCCAGATTTTTCCCAGAGCGCAGCTTCTCAGCTTCTCAAGTTTGTTTTTGACTAAAAAATAAATAATAAAAAAAAGATGCACAAATGTCTGGTGGGACTTTGCTCCAGATTTTTCCAAACTGAATTAAAAAATAAATCTGGTTTATTGCAACAAGCTATCAGTTTGATCATCTTCTGCTGGTGAAGAACTCACCTCTGACCTGAAGCCTCATATCTTGTCTGTTACTGTAGGCCTGAATGTGAGCAGCGTGGTTATGAACATTTCAGGTTCTAGAAAGGGTTAAATATCTGATCTCTGATTAAAGCTGCAGTTTGTAACTTTTATAAAACAATATTTCCTTGAGATAAAACTGCCACCATAACAGCTGTGAGACAGATAATCTGTGAAAAGTTCAACCTCCTCCATCTCCTCCCTCATCTACTATTGCCATCTGAAGAAATGCACCAATCCTGACCAAAAACAGCCAGGAGGCGGGTCTTAGCGCTGTCAATCATCCTCATCTACACTGCTAAACGTAATAGTGGAAGAGAAACAACTTACTGTTACAGAAAAAGCATTTATCCGCCGTCATTGATGGCTATGCTAACTAACCTTAGCATTGACAACAGACTCTGTTGTTGTCAATGCTGCTTGTGGAATTGTGATTGACAGCACTAAGACCCGCCTCCTGGCTCTGATTGGTTGTTTTCTAATTAGAACCAGGAGAAGGCAGAGGAGCTCGATTTTTTCCCAGATTATCTGACATGACGTAGTGACACTTTCAACAAATATGCAAAAAATTATTTTATTTTATAAAACTTACATACTGCAGCTTTCAATATGAATTCAAAGGAAAACCAACCAGAGTAGAAATGGGGTTTATGAAAATTCAAACTCATCCCATCTGGATGAATGTAGGCCTGTCATGATAACAAATTTTTCTGGACGATAAATTGTCCCTGAAGTTACCGCGATAAAAGATAAAATTGTTTTATATATAAAGGTGATGGCATAATAATAATAATAATGGAAGGACATATCGTCAAAGATCAGTAAACTTTAAATTCTAATGAACCAAATATCCAAAATAAATAAACAAAACAACAGAAACATCAAATAAAATTAATTATAAAAGTCTTTGTAAACAAAACTGTCCTTCAAAAATCGACTCAAAACCTAAAGACTTTAATTATCCAGGTTTTGGCAGAAATACAGAAAGAAAAGAGAAAGACTATAAATCATACAATTGGAAATTATCGAGCTCGTTTTAAGTTATATGATTAATTGATTTATTGCTTATTGCGACAGGCCTATCTGGTGGTCAAAGGTGCGTTTGGGAAGCCCAGAGTCCCGTGGTGATCCGGTCCAGAGAGCTTCCTGTTGTCTGTCTCTGGGCGTTTGAGCTCCAGCATCACCGGGTTCTGCTTTCACAAGCAGGGATCACAGGACAAACGGATCAGAACCAGACAATAGGGCCTCCGAACGGGTTAAAAGTACACAGAAGCATTCCTCCTGAGCCGTTTTTCCAGGAATGAGCAGGACGTTTGAACAAGATGCAGACAGGCCGGGTCACAAACCCAGAGAGGTGCTCAGACTTCACACAGCTCAAAGAAAACAGAGATGTGCTGCTGACGTCAAAAACAAGTTCTGAAAAGAGAGGCATCAGATGTTCTGCTTGAAACAAGCCTTTTCTGTCATGATTAGTGGGTTTTACTCCTCCCTCTACAACCTTTCTTTTGTATGGAGTACCTCAGGGGTCCTTATTGGGATCTATAATAAACTGCCACAATGTTAAATTTTGTTGCTATGCAGACGACCTACTAGTCTACTTACCAGTAAGGCCAGGATGCAGTAATCTACTGCTTTCTGAACTGCATCTTTGTGGCTTTTTGTTCCTCAATGACCAGAAAACAGAGAAAATCTTCATATTTTAGCTTCCACCAGTCTGGGAAATTTGATCACAGCTATTAGTGGCCATGTGAAAAACCTTGGGTCACCTTTGACAAGGCGTTACAATATGACAAACAAATTGCATCTGCTGTTCGATCCAGATTTTGTCATTTATGCCGTCTACAGAAGGTGAAGCCTTTCTTAAATCGATGCGACCAGCAGAAGGCTGTTCATGCTTTAACCAGTTCCATAACGGGCTTCATGGCTCCCCTGCTAACCCTTTAACAACATTTTTACCAGCGTTTCACCGAGAAGTAGCTCCTATAAAGAGCTCAGCTGTTTGCTAATTGCTGTTGGCTAGTCTGAAGGAGCTGAGTGGGGGAGGAGCTGCACCTCGAAGGCGGGGCTAGGTCCAATCACAGATGAATGGTTGCCATGGAGATTAAAAGATTTCTCAAACATGAGAATCAAGGCAACACTCCAGGTATGTTTTTGCTGAGGGAGTAAGATTATAAAACGATCTAAAAGGTCTATTTTACATGATTCTGCCTGTTTAAATGTGACAGAGAGACGTTAAAGTGGTGCATAAACAGAAATATTATCAAAACTTTAACACAAACCAGGATTAGCAACTTAAAATATCAAAATAAACTTGCAATATTTAGTTAATGAACTGTTTGCATGTTTAGTTTTTGGTGAGTTGTAAACAAACCTGAAGCTGCTTGGATTAACTGCAGGATCGGGTTTAGATTAATGAGATTACACTCAGTGACCTCACAGTGACTGGGAACGGACCCAGACACCGTCAGAACCGCCTCCCACTCCTCCTGGGTCCGCTCTCTTTCTGGTTCTTATGCTCTGAGGAGCTTGTTGACGAGTGGATTATAATATTATATAAATCAGATTACATAAGGTGGAGAGGCTGACTGGCTGGAAGTGACGTAACTCGGAGTTCACCGGTTATGGGCCGTAAACGGGTCAGGAGTCAAACTCTAAATCTGAAATTAAAAAAAAAAAAAAGTTTAATCGGTTTGAACATTAAATATCTTGTCTTTTTTGTGAGTTCTGTTGAAAATATGTTTGTTTGTATTTTTATTTTACACAACGTTGCGACTTCATTGGGACTGTAAACGATTGAAACCTGTCCAGTGGGAAATCTTCTCCTTTTGCAGCAGCACAAAAAACTTTTCTGAAACACATTTTGAACCCTGAACTGCATGTGAGATTTAAACCTTGTAAATTCACAGAGCTATGCTTGCTAGACTCTGAATATGAAGCACCACCTGTGGGACATTATATAATAATAAGATTTTGCATTTTCTCAATGGGGAGCGACGAACGGCGAAAGTTTCCACCACCTGGGTGAAACACAACTCATGCGACGCAACAGTGATAAAAGTTTCTTGTTCTTTCCCGCAGGTGCACATCTACGTATCTGAACGCAATATTTCACATCAAATTATCCAAACCCCATAAGGAATGAATGGAGAGGAATCCCTTAAAACAGCAACCACTGGATTTATGTCTAGATTATAGACGGAAACTGATCTCTGTTAATTTGTATCTGAAATATGCAGATGTGGGTTGTAACCAGTTGCAAATTTTGAACAAAAACAATTTTTTTATTCACACTTAATATTGTGAAATAATACCACTTTTACTCATTTTAAATCTCACATTTTTATGGCCTGGCTTCCAGCACAAGCTGACAAAAACATTTCTGTCTCAACAGCCTCAGTCCTCGATCATGTTTTAGCTGTGTTGTTTTAATTTATTTATCTTTTATATATATATTTGTGAAGATAGAAAAATAAAAAAACGTAACAAATTCACACCTGTCAAAAGTTAAAAGCAAGAATAATGATGCGGACAGAACGGTGAAATTCTGACCAATTCTTAAATAAATTGTTATTTTCCTGCATTAGTTCATTTGATGAACTATTTTTGGAAGAGCTAATTCATTAAGAAAATTATTTCTGAATTTATTCTTTAAGAAGGCAGGATTGGTCATTTATTTGTCATTTGGATCCCAAGTGAATATTTTATCTCATCCGATTTGTTTTTTGATATTTTCGCTTCAATTTGAGTAAAAATATATAGAAGTAGTGCTAATCTTTTTGCACAATTTTATCCAACTGTAAAAAAAAAAGTTTGTTTTTTTCCTTTAAATGCAATCATGATAACTCATTTAAAAGAGGTAAAACTTCGCAAGAAGCTTTTTGATGCAATGATGAGATTCTTCTGGTGTGGATGAAAATAAATCATCGCAGAAGTTAAAGTTTTGATGCAAAATGACAGAAAACCTCGATGCAGTTTCCAGAATAAAAGTATTTTTCTAGCATTTCATCTTACAGAAATCTCAACAGTGGGTGTTGAAAATGTTTAAAATTTACAGGATCTGTCGTCTGATTCAACAGTTGCGTAACTATTATGTAACTTCTCTTTTTTTTAAAAAAAAAAACTGCTGATTCATTTTCAGAGTTTCAAGTTTAAGTTGCTCTACTGAAAATGTGCTGAAGGTCTTTATTGTTCTTTGATTATCAGGAGTCTTAGCAGGTAAATCTGGTTAATAAGATCTTTTCATGGGAGGGATTGTCCTGACCACGCCTACCAGCCGCTAATGGCGACTTTTATGGTGCAATAAATCAGCTTTTGTCTGCGTTCTGATTTATGACGTCTGAACAGAGGGAGCAAAAACTGCAAGTCAGAACTGAATCAGTGTCAAAGGGCAGTAATTTATCCATGTTAAAATAACAGTGGATATTACCAGATTTACTGGTTTTTAAATCTGTGCATGGATTAAAAATTAGCTCCTCCAGCTGGGTGTGTTTGGTTCCTGCGGACTTTGCGAGAGACAGAGAGAGAAACCTCAACGAAATACTATACGTTATTAAAAGAACAAATGTTTTAGTAATCCGTTTAATTTATGAACTGGATCAGATTCTCCAGGGGATGAAAGTTTAGCAGATCAACAAGTTGAAAGGTTCTGTTTCAAACAGCTACAGAGTTTAAAATCGAGGCGATGTTGGCGTGTTTTTACATTTTTAAAAGAGTCGACGCCTAAAATTATTCACCAAATATTCAACAGTGACACAGGAACAAAACTATTTCTGGTTTTGGGTTTAAATGCTTCCAGGTATTAATAATCAACCGTTAAAGGTTGAAGTTTAAACCTGGGGTGTCCAAAGTGTGGCTCGGGGGCCATTTGTGGCACTTGGATTGATTTTGTGCGGTCCACAGCTGCAATTCAAGAATGATAGAAATCCATCAATCTGTTTGATGCAGATGGTGACTTTTAATTAGTGAGCTGGGTAAGATTATTACTGACAATGGAAAATGATTCATGCAATACAAAGTATTTGTTTTTTATAACCAAGTTTTTACTGAAAAACTAACTTTGCTGCACCCAAATTAGCTCTTAATAAACTTATTAAACTTGACTAAATACAGCAAGCGTTTTAAAGAAAGTCACCCAAATCCGACTCTTAGGATGAAAAAAATAAATAAATGAATGAATACTTTTCTTTTAATACAGCTAGTGTGCAAAATCCATTCAAAGTTTTGGATCAATAATGAAAACATGAATTTCCTACCAAAAAAACCCATTTTCTTGATGTTAGTTCTTTATTTTCTTGATCCATGAGTCGTTTTGTGGCTCACATGCCAAAAAGTTTAAACAACAATTAACCCTATAATTTATCCCAGATGTGCAATAAGAGCTGATTCAAAACATTAGGAAAATTCAAATGTTAGGAATAGTTAAATATGATTGTAAAATTTGATTGTTTGAACATTTCACAGATGAACAAAACAAAATTCCTCACTGGAATAAATTCAAAGATAACCAGACTGTTTGTGTTCAGATCAGCGTGAATGAAAGAGACCTTGGAGTTTTTTGTTCTTATTCCACAAATTTTGTTTAAGTTTTTCAGACAAAACATTAAATGACTTTCAGCCTTTAGACATAAACAGGGTTGAAGAGAGAAAAACAGGCAGGAAAACATTTTGTACAAACTTAATAAACCTGTAATCATATAATCTCAAACAAACCATCTGAGTGAGGAAAAACATTTCTAAACTTTGACACAGGTTTGCTTTTATGCTTAAAAGTCCATATTTTACCGATAAACTCCACGTCCAGCTCAAAATGTCATATTACTGTGAAAATGTTAATAATTTAGGGACTTTATTTCTTATCATTTTGATGATTTTGGTTGACAAACAACGACACCCCAAAATTTAATAACTGAGAAATTAGAATTTTGTGAAAAAATTAAATATTGGAAATTAATGTAAACGTTTCCTAGGACTGTTAAAATATTTATAAATACATATTTCTGCATTTGGTTCATAAAATTAAATAATCCCGACATCTTTTCAAAATCGATCAGTCCTTTCAGGATTCTTTTTCCAATCAAAATCATTGATTTTGCAGTGCCAATTTATAAATATTTGCCCTTATTTATACTATTAAATGTCACTTTTTATTACCTGCCACATTGATTACAGACTATAACTTCTTATCAAGTGAGGCTGAGGTAGCAGTGGAGTAAAAGTGAGAGATACTGCCACCTGTAGGTGGGAGTTAGTATCACTTAAATCCAACGTTTTCACAAAAAACTGGAGGGAGCGATTGAAGTAATAATTAGTGGGCCGCAGAAAAAGCTACGGCGGGCCACATCTGGCCCCCAGACCTCGAGTTTGAGATGTAAATGATCTCAGTCCGGGTCAGCTGGACAGAATCATGGTGAAAACGGCTGAGAGGCCTGAAGTCCAGAAGACAAACCACAAAAAGGCCATTGTTAAAGAAGCTGCTGTATACAAGCATGTCAATGGAAAGTTGAGTGGAAGGAAGACGTGTGGTAACTACAGGAATAATTACAGCTTTGAGAGGATTGTAAAACAATCCTCATTCAGTCATCTGCTGGTTCTGGTCCACTGGGTTTTCTGGAGTCATTAGAGAAGTTCATGCTTCTTTATAAAGATTTTATTTTCCAGCCAAAGATGTCAAGTGTTTAAATTAACATACTTTTCAGAAACCTGACATGTCTGTTAAAATGTGTGTAATTTTCTGAGAAGCCGTTTTGTTGTTTGGGGTTTTTATTCTCTGTATGTGGTGAATCTGGTAATAAATGAGTTTCACTTTCTGAAGTGACCGACAGAAAACAAAGATTTTTTTTAAAGACGTGATCATTTTTTAGATTTACCTGTGCTCATGAAGTACTGAAGACAAATTACTTTCTGTCCTTAATTCCGGGAGGAAACATGAGAGATGATATTCTGTGAAGCGGAATGATCAAACATCCCACAGATTAGTTTATAATGACAGGAGGAATTTAAAAAGATTAAGTTGAAGCAGGTGACGGTTCTTTAGAGTCGGTCTGTGATGATCCAACCCGCCAGTCAGCTGTATTGTCTCCTTTATTTAAGCTCCTGTTTGACTCGGTTGCTGAGAGACGCGTTTCTAAACATGCATGTCGCTAAGGGCTCGGTTTCTTTCAGCAAAGCCTCCCTGGCAGCGCCTGTGATGAACATCCCAGTTTGGACAGAGCAGATGGTTCTGCTGTGTAATGTTTATTTAGGTAACCTGCAGTAGGAGAGCCACTTATATTTGGTTTAACTGCATTTTTTATTGATGTTATGTAACATTCTCATTGTAATCTAAATCATTTTCATCACCTAAATATTTCATAATTTCTATTGTTTTCCGGTGGATTTCTGGCTCTTGTGAAACCCTTTTCTATATAAACAAAGTTTAGACATTGTTTTTACTGTTGTAGCTAAAAGGTTAGCTGCAATAACTCTTAAACGCTAATCATAAACATTAGCTTTGCTAGCACTAAAGTGCTACACCATCATGGTATTTAGCAAAAGCTAAAGCGCTAAACCAGCATGGAATTTAATGGAAGTTAATGCTAAACACTACACCAACATAGTACTTGACAGACGCTAATGCTAAATGCTACACCGACATGGTACTTAGCAAAAGCTAAAGCGCTAAACCAGCATGGAATTTAATGGAAGTTAATGCTAAACACTACACCAACATGGTACTTGACAGACGCTAATGCTAAATGCTACATCATCATGGTATTTAGCAAAAGCTAAAATGCAAAACCATCATTGTATTTAGCAAAAGATAAAGAATTAAACCAACGTTGAATTTACCATATGCTAATGCTTAAGTGCTATAATACAAGCTAATGCTAAGCACAACATCAACATGGTATTTAGCGGAATATAATGCTAAAGCTCTATACCCACATGGTATTTAGCAGAAGCTAGAGAGCTAAACGTGAAAGTACAAGTTATAAATGAAATAATCTGCCCTTGAAACAAGATATTTTAACTTTTAAAATGGGAAAAATGTATCGTTCCACTGGCAGATTGTTATTTATTTATAACTAATACTTACATTTAAAACCAATATAAAGGAATCACTGACGTAAAACAAGCTCCTATGTCTTGTTGTTGCGCAATACCCCCCTCTTTATTACAACGTGCTCTTGTTACTGAACCAGGTTAGTTTTAGGGACTCAGGTGAGTCCCAAGGCTGGTGTTTATAGTTTTGGGCTAAAAGCAACCTATCAAACATTCCCACCTTTTACTCCCCAGAATCGACATCACAGCTATTTTACAACCATCAAAGAACTTTAAGGTGACTCATTAATTGAATGTCCACAACATCTTCTAGATTTTCTTTATGCTAAATATGTTATTAGTAAGGCATTTTTGCAAGGGTCAGTACAGCTTAATTCAGTGGCAGAAATAATCAAATAAGTAAAATCAATCATCTGGCCTGTCTGTCCCTAACGCTGACACTGAGAACTAAACAGGGGAACCTTTGAGAGAGACGGACGGAGTTTGGCACTTCAAACCCCAGAACTGGCCTGATGATGAAGAAGGTGTTGCAGCAGGAAGAGGCTCACAGCGCTGATCGATGAGGACAGGCGTCCC